>QANZ01044775.1:21344-37720 GCA_003254925.1 Chamaecrista fasciculata
AGATCCCTTTTTGTCCTACGATATTTTGGTAAGGATTAGGCATGGGAAAGTCATCCAAAATCCAAACCTCAACTTTCTCGATTTCCTAAGTAAGTCCCAATTTCCAGTGTGGCCACACATTCCCTTGGACAGACTCATCGAGGGGCCCAGTTAAATATCTCCCATCTCTATGAGGGACAAAATTCCATCTAGGTCAACCACATTCCTCAGCACGACAATCAACCAAACCCATACTCAGCCCTTATGGCTACCCTGTTACGAGTAACGTTAGAGTAAGCCAAAGTTTGACAACTGCAATGCCGGAATAGTCAAGACCTCAGGTCTAAGGCATCGTGACAGATTGTACAGGAGAGACCAGCTAATGACTGAACCCATGCAGAACTCTCCGGGTCGGTCCAGCAATTTGTCACTCCTTACAGAATTGCTCCATGACTCTCGTCCCAGCATCTAGTGCGTGCATCTCCATGCACGAAGGTCAGGCTGGTCTTGATTCAATTCAAGTTCCCACTCGAATGAGCGACTAGGGACAATTTAGATTAACTATCTCATAATTAGTCATGGACTGTTATCATAGTAAACATGCTAATAATATGATAACCATTAATTTATCTCTATAAATTAATTGATATGTTCCAAACATATCTATAGGATGATTGGCCCTAGGGCATAATCTCCATCAAACTCCCACTTGCACTAGGTACAATCATTAATCAAACTGTTCCTAACCCTTAGAAACATCCATTAATGTGCGTCTAATTCCCAATTGACGTTTACATGTTTCATGTAAAACCTGTGCTGGGGTTTAGCAAGAGGACTGGCAATATATCCTTGACTGCTTCTTTTTCATATCTCAATATCACCATCTCCAGGTGATCTTGTCTGAGTACATCACTGTCGGAATGTCAGTGGGGAACCCCTTCCCTCTTTGGTGTCTTTCTGTCTCTACAGAGTGACTATAAAGCATACTCCAGACATTAGTTTTACAGTCTACGTCTCTACGTGACAAACCCATTCTTGTAGAATCAGTAATCGTATCCCGCTTGGAACCATTCCAACTTACGATATCTACTGTTCAGGGAATATATTTTCATAACTGCGATTAATCTTGGTTGGTTTGAACAATGGGCTTCTTGTGTAACCACCTTACACATTAATTCTTCCATATACCAAGAATTTTGTCTTTAGTGCTTCTCAAGTACTAAGGACTTTAATGATAGCCTTCCAGTGAACCTCAACAGGGTCATAGCTTATCATATGCAGGGCAAACGACATATTGAGTCTAGTACAGCATGATGGATCCTATCGCCTAAACATATGAGAAGCCATTCATGTGTCTTTTGCTCATCACGTGTTCTCAGGAAACACTGATTCTTGCGAATGACCAATCCCTGATTCATCGCCATGAATCCCTTCTTGAAGTCTCTCATACTGAACTCCTTCAGTATCTTATTCAAGAATGTACCTCTTGACTCAATTTAAGAAGCTCTTCTGAGAACTATCTCCATAGATCTCAGCTTCCTATCCTTCATTGAAAGTGATTAATCCATCTAAGATTCATAATGTTCGAGATAGTAATGCAGCTTCCAACTAGCCATATGTGCACGACATATAGCACCAAGACTGTAATTGTTCTCCCACTATCCTTCTTGCAAACACAGGACTCATCTAGGTTTTGTATGAAGCCAAACTCTATTGGTGTTTTCATCAAAACAAAGATTAAAGCTTCTTGACAGGTGGCGGGCTCACCACGCTCCCAGAGCAACACATCCTTACTCTCAATGACTGAAGATCCCCATCTTTGAAATTGAGAACGTGTTCTATCAGAACTGTGTTGTCCTTATGTTTTAGAGTAGCTTCCACAACACCTTGTGGATCTTCTCTAGTTTCCGTCTGTGCCTCTGAAGTGTTTTGTGGATTTTGAACTCTTCAAGAGTCATCTTACTCCCACTGTTTCCTTTGGAAACAACGAATCCCTTTCTAAAAGGTATCCTCCTCTGACTACAAACCTTTTGCGGTCAGATGGGTAGCAGACTTGATATCCCTTCTTAGGGTATCCCACAAAAATCGTAACGAGACATCATGAGATTCTTCTCACCCATATCTCATATGGTGTCCACCAGACGAATGGTTTAGTGTGAAGTCAACAGCTTCTAGAGCACACCCTTTAAGGATGGTATAAGATCAATTTAAGTCATCCTAGATCAAACCTTATCTAATAGGGTTTGACATCTTTTTCTCAAAACATCATCCACTATGAGGTTTTAGAAAGAGTGAGTTGTGAGACTACTTCACAGCTTCTAAGATGTTTAACAAAGTTTTTGACACAAATCCTTGTCCCTTGATCCAATCGAGGACTTTTGACTTTGTTGTCAAGTTAATTTCTCTACTTCGTTTTGAAATCTCTATTTCAAAGAACTCCAACTCGTGTTAAAAGGATAGCCGTAGATCTAACCTTTGAAGCATTTAGTGAGAGTTTATTACTTTTAGCTTAAAACACCTTATGGGTCCACATGCATCAACCATGCATGATCTCCATTAAGTTATACATTCTATTACTGTGAACAGTAGAGGAACGCCTCTTGTTGTCTGTTCATTTTGAACAAGGATTGCAAGCATCATATGATTCTAAATCACGTGAGCTTTAGAAGTTCATCTTTATGAAACTTCTCAAGGCGGTTCTTGTTCGCATGGCCTCAGCAACAATTTCCGAAAGTATTATAGGATTAGATTCGACAATCTTTTAATCCTTCTGTATCGATGTTATAAATATTGTCGTTCTAGTTTAATATAATGGTTATCTTTGCAAATCATATAAGCAAATAAACATTTTATTAAAATAGAAACAATTCTTTAATGTTCACACAAAAATCTACCTTATCTAATAAGGAGAAAAATAATGTTCAAACATTTAAAGAATAACAATAAATCTAGCCCGAAGAGGGCGATCCAAGCTCGCATGTTCCTATAGCAGCAACGACAGCAACCTTTGCTCCACTGTCCACTTCTAGGTCCACCTCGCTCCCGTTCTAGTTTTCTACCGTCTCTGAAGACCCTGCACATCAAATATGAGAATCACATGCGTATCCAATACTCAAGTGATTTAAGTAGAAAAAGGAACATTTTATAACATAGATACCTGAAGTAGAGGCTTTAACGCACTTCTTCTTCTTTTGATCTTCCCAGTAGTATTTGCACTTTCTCATCGCGTGTCCTGACACTTGGCAGAAAGAACAGAATACTTCCTCTGAGGGCTTTTCCTTCTTGGTAGGAGAATGATGAGGGTCGTCCTCTGGCTTGGTCTTACCATCCAGCTCGATTCCCTTTCTCTTTTCTTTGCCCTTCAACTTCCTTTCCCTTTTCTGAATCATGGATGCCTCAACAGACTTGAGCATCCCATGCAGCTCAGAAACTGTCTTCTCTGTTCCTCTCCTTAAGAAGCTTTTAATGAACGAGTCATAGCTCTTAGGCAGTGAGCACAGGATTACACCAGTGGCAAACTCAGGTGAAATAGGAAAACCCAGCCTTTCAAGGTGATCTATATACCCTCTCATCTTTATGACATGGTAATTGACAGATTCACCCTCAGCCATTTTGCAAGACATGAGAGCTTTGTTGGTCTCATATCTATCTTGTCTGATTTGGTAGCTGAACATTTCCTTGAGACGATTCATCATCTCAAATGCCATCAATGTATCCAAGCCCTCATGCAGCTCAGGAATCATTGTGTCCACCATCAGACAAGAGACCTCCAGCGAGTCATCGAAGTGCTTCTCATAAGCCCTCCACTCTGCTCCTGGAGCGCCCTTGGCAGGCTCTTTGGGAATATGTCTGTCCAGAACATAAAGTCTCCTTTCATGGGTGAGAACTATTCTCAGATTACGAAACCAATCGAGGAAGTTTGTTCTGGTCAGCTTATCCTTCTCAAGGATAGGTCGCAGTGAAAACGATGAACTATCAATTGCCATTTTTGATTCTACAATTTATGAAAATTTAATTAGCAGATCAAAATATTTCCACCATTTTATAAAACTCAGTGAAATTTATTATTAGTGGCTAAGATCCATATTTCACCAAAATTTACCGTCGCGGAGGCGATCATGCACGTTTTGGTTATTTAGGTAGGTAACTCCTTACCAATCACATCTTTATGTGACTCTTAGATCCTTATGGGACTGTATCATCTTATGATACTTATTATGGCATGTTTATCCCATCTAATGCCTTGAGGTCCAAAACCGTTTTGATAACCCCATTAAGTCACACGGTAAAACATGTGAATGGCTAAATTCAAGACAACGAGGCGGAGGCCCAACCCTATATCATCAAGGCCCAACTGCTATACGTGTCGCGGAGGCGATCACCGTATCCAAAGAACCAAGATTTCAATAGGCGTCATATTGAAAATCCCATTCACCCGTGTCTCCTCAAGGTCAAGGCAGATACGTGTCGCGGAGGCGATCTCCGCTCCACGATGAACAAGATTTTGACAGGGTGTTTTAGCGATGGCATTACGACTTAAGATTTTCTAAAAGAGTTTGATTTTCTTTAAAATATTCCGATTTTGTTTTGTTTAATTCTAAAACTTCTTTTAAAATTAAATGAGTCATGTTACATGTTTATTTCCCCATGTATCTCATACATATAAACATGTGTCCGGATTTTGTATCTCATACAAATCCCACGCTCGTATCGTATACGTGGCTATAGCGTAATGTATGGTTAAGCATGTTAAAATATCGCACCCTAATCATACATCTAGCGCATCTCATACAACTAAATGTAAACAGCACACCGTGTTCAGATATGGCTCATCTACCCTAGAATTCTCCCAAGCCAATGAGAGAACTTTTCTAAAAGAAAAATAAAATTACACGTGAATAAACCCCAGTTGCATTGAGGTATAAACAGAAAGTAAAATTACATAAGAGTAGAGGGAGACGACACGCAGGCCGTATTTACCGAAATAAACCTCCTAGAGCCATATCCAACACCACAAAATTCAAATATGAACAATTCATACAATTATGTCAAACACGGTAACTAACACACATATTTAAAACTCCTTTCAAAAATTGTGTTTAATTTAGGGTTGTGCAATTTTAACATGCCTTTCTTGAAATTGAGGCCTATTATCAATAATTATAAAATTCAAGAATCTCATTCAAGAATTCGAATTATTGATCCCAAAAATTTATAAAATTCCAAATTTTAATAAATTTAAGCTTCTTTTATAATATTATAATTAAAACACTTTTAACTATAATTATATAAGGAATTTCGATTTAGGCCTTATAATTCAAGAAACTTATCCAAATCAATCTCATTGATTTATTTATGTATCTCATACATAATTTTGCACCTTAGATAATTAAATCGACTTTTAAGCCGAAAATTGATCGGTGGATTTTCGTAAAACTAAAACGGTGATTGAAAGCGGTAAACACACACATCATACATCACATGTACAAACAAACAGTTTTAAATCCAAGGACTAGCGTGGCTCTGATACCACTGTTGGGAATCCAAGGCGCCACAGGCAGCGGAAGCGATAAAACTGAAAAATTAAAATTTAAACGCCTAGGTCCTAGAATTCCCGAACGGATCCGCTAGCTGAATTTAAAACTTTTGGTTAGTGGTATACCTCACGAGTTTCAATCGGATTAGTTGAACGAGGCGTATCCTAGAAGTCCACGTGACGCGTCCTTCCTCCGCCGGTAATCCACACGAACAGTTTGGAGATGCCTAGGTGCTAGCTGTTGGAGATTGTGCCCTAGGGCCAATCATTTTATTTGATAAATATGTTGTGAACATATTATTAATTTATGGAAGATAAATTAATGTGTTGTCATATCATTCGCATGTTTACTATGATAACGTCCATGATTAATTATGAGATAATTAATCTAAAATTGTCCCTGGTCGATTATTTTTGTGGGAGCAAAAATGAACTAAGACCAGCATGACCTCGGTGCATGAGATGCACGCACTAGATGCTGGGACGAGAGTCATGGTGCAATTACGTAAGGTGGTTACGAATTGCTGGACTGACCCGGAGAGTCCTGCATGGGTTTAGTCATCAGCTAGTCTCTCCTAGTACGCCTGTAGCGATGCCTTTGACCTGAGGTCAATGACTATTCCAGCGTTGCAGTTGTCAGTCTTTGGCTTAGTCTAACGCTGCCCGTAACAGGGTAGTTATACGGGCTGAGTACGGGGCTGGTTGATTGCTTTGCAGTGGAATGTGGATTGGCCAAAATGGGATTTTGTCCCTCATTAAGATGAGAGATATCTAACTGGCGCCCTCGATGAGTCTGTCCAGGAAAATGCGTGGCCACGCTGGGATTTGGGACTTACTCAAGGAATCGAGAAAGTTGAGGTTTGGATTATGGATGACATACCTGTGCCTAGTCCATGACCAAGATATCGTAGGACAAACGGATCACGTACACGGAGGTACTGAGGTTAAGTCGTTCTTCCGGTTACCGAACGATAACTCACGGATTTTGGGTAGTTGTGATGGCTTGCTAGAGTCCGCTCACAACTTGTAGGTCATGGGGATGCCCTACTGCCAACTTCACGTGGGGCCTGCTGGGTCACACACGAGCAGGAACTGATCACCATTCGAGTGGGACACGAATTAGGGTTAATTCGTGGGTCACGCGAGTGACACGATTTAAGACACAGAGGAAATGTCTGGGACATTAGGTCTGGTCTTAATTAATCTACAGATGACATATTTAGATTTGTGGGACAAATTTAAATATTAATAATTGAATATAATTAATGAGATTAATTATAGGCAATTTAAATATTAGGAAAATAATTCTGGATAATGTTCCTAAGAGTTAGGAAATTATTGAATTATAAAATTCCTAATAAATAGGAGAGGGTGGCGCCTCTTTGGGATATTTTTGGGTTAAATAAAAATGTTTTATTTAATTCAAATAATATTTGAAATTCAAATGGAGATTTGAAATTCAAAAGATTTGGTGATATCTTTTAATATCTTTGGTGAATCAAAATTAGAGGTTTTTGATTAATTAAATTCCAAGGATATTGAAAGAGGGATTAGGCGCATGGATGGTGGGTCCCATTGGGAGATTTGATCTCTCAATTTGATTCTCCAAGATTGCATTTTGAATTTAATTATAATATTAAGGTAATATTATAATTATAAATTCAAGGCCTAAAATAATTATATTATCAGAATATCTTTATTTTAGGAATTTTAAAATCACCAAAACTCTTCCCTATTTATAGGGGGCAAGTCGACTTGCCCCACACACATAAGTGAAACCCTAGTTTTATTTTTCCTCCTAAGAGTTAGAGAGAGAAAAATTCCTTTGCACACACATTAGAGAATTTCGACTTTCTCTAAGAGTTAGAGAGAGAATTCGAACTTCCTCTAAAATTAGGGTTTTGAGAGAAGAATAGGCAAGAAGGAGTTCTTGTGGGGGGATTCTTCTAGCGCCACCTCTAAGTCTGAATTATCAAGAAGGAGTTCTTGAAAATTCAGAGGTCTGTAGATTGGTCCCGGAAATTCTTTTGAGAAAAGAATTTGGAGGCTAGCACCTCGGTGGTCAAAGAAACTGTTCGTGTGGATTACTGGCAGAGGGAGAACTCTGGGAGTGGATCCGTGGAACTCGCCCCGTACAACTATCAGTTTGAAACTCTGAGGTATAACACTAACCAAAAGTTTTAAATTCTACTAGCGGATCCGTTCGGGAATCATAGGACCTAGGCGTTATTTTTTATTTTAATTTTTGCTTCCGCTGCCTTAGGCGCCTAGGATTCCCAACACTAGCCTCCTTCACTTCTCCAAGTGAATCCGGAACCTTTATCTACGATGTTCTTTATTCAAGAACTCTTCTTGAATTGTTAAGAACTATATGGCGCCTTGATCAAGAATCCTATTCTTGATCCTACATAACCTTGTCACACAATATTAAACTCTTTAATATTATGCGCCACTTTCTCTCTCTAGGAAAGCAAGATTGCGTTTTCTTTCTCTCTCCTCACCAAGAGCAAAATCGAATTTTCTCTTGAGAAGAACTAGGCTAAGTCGACTTTTCTAGTGTGCATGAGGCTCTCACCCTTTTGTGATTTCAATCTCAAGAATCAAATTCTCAAGTTGTTCTCACTCTCTCCCAAGAATCCAATTCTTGTGTTGTCTCTCTCTCTCTAAGTCGACTTGTGGCTTCTATTTATAGGGTTTGGGGACTTTGATAATTATAATTTAGGAAACCCTAAAATCATATAATTATCAAATCATAAGATTATGATATCACCATATCAAAATTATATGACTTGAATTCCAATTTAAAATATTACCATAATATTAAAATTGGATTCAAAATGCAATCTTGGAGAATCAATTTGGAAGATCAAATCTTCCAAGATCTCCCCAAGCCATGCGCCATCCCATTCTATTTATTTGTTGGAATTTAATAAATCAAAATAACTAACTAACTCTTAGGAAGTTATAACAAATTTGTTATTTTCCAACATATTGATTTAAAGAAATACCATAATATCTTTAAGTCAATCTTTCCAAATCTTAAATTATGGTTTGTTGAATTAAAATATTACATTAATATTTTAAACCCAATTGCACCAAGAATTTCGACTTGCCCTATAATCCATGAATTAAAATATTACTTTAATATATTTAATTTATCCATTTGAAATCTAGATCAAATCTATTTGAATTTCAAATCTCAAGCCATGACTTTAATTAATAAAACATTTTTATTAATTAAATCCTTGATAAATATGAGGCGCCAACCTCATCCTATTTTATCCTAATATTAGTTAATTTAATAAATCAATAATTTCCTAACTCTTAGGAATATTATTTAATTTATAATTCCCAATATTATAAATAGGAATATAATTGTAAATAGCCTAATCCAATTATCTATTTAACAATTATCATATATATATATTTAAATTTGTCTCACAAATCTAAATATCATATATCTGTAGATAATTTATTTAAGACAAGACTTCATGTCCCACCACAATCAGCTATGTCTTAAACGGTGTCACAAATGTGACCCACGAATTAGGGTTAACTCGTGTCCCAGCTTGGCATCTGGTTCCTGCTCGTGTGTGACCCAACAGGCCCCACGTGAAGTTGGCAGTAAGTCATCTCCATGACTCACAAGTCGAGAGCGGACTCTAGCAAGCCATCACGACTACCCAAAACACGTGAGTTATCGTCTAATCCCAGAACGACTTAACCTTAGTACCATATTGTCCAGATCCCTTTTTGTCCTACGATATTTTGGTAAGGATTAGGCATGGGAAAGTCATCCAAAATCCAAACCTCAACTTTCTCGATTTCCTGAGTAAGTCCCAATTTCCAGTGTGGCCACACATTCCCATGGACAGACTCATCGAGGGGCCCAGTTAAATATCTCCCATCTCTATGAGGGACAAAATTCCATCTAGGTCAACCACATTCCTCAGCACGGCAATCAACCAAACCCGTACTCAGCCCTGATGGCTACCCTGTTACGAGTACCGTTAGACTAAGCCAAAGTTTGACAACTGCAATGCCGGAATAGTCAAGACCTCAGGTCTAAGGCATCATGACAGATTGTACAGGAGAGACTAGCTAATGACTGAACCCATGCAGAACTCTCCAGGTCGGTCCAGCATTTTGTAACTCCTTACAGAATTGCACCATGACTCTCGTCTCAGCATCTAGTGCGTGCATCTCCATGCACCGAGGTCAGGTTGGTCTTGATTCAATTCAAGTTCCCACTCGAATGAGCGACCAGGGACAATTTAGATTAACTATCTCATAATTAATCATGGACTGTTATCATAGTAAACATGCTAATAATATGATAACCATTAATTTATCTCTATAAATTAATTGATATGTTCCAAACATATCTATAAGATGATCGGCCCTAGGGCATAATCTCCATCATCTTAATGCCTAGAATATAGGCAGCTTCTCAGCCCTTCATTGTAAACAATTTTCACAACCAGGATTCACAATCTCTAAGGTTGGAATATTATTTCCAATGCGCAATATGTCATTGACATATAGCACCAAGAACACAATCGTGCTCCCACTAACCTTCTTGTAAACACAAGGTTCGTCAGTGTTTTGTAAGAAGCCAAACTCCTTTGACTACCTTATCAAAACGATGATTCCAACTCAGTGATGCTCGCTTCAATCCATAAATGGATTTCCAAAGCTTGCACACCTTTACTGGTTCCTCAGGACATACAAACCCCTCAGGTTGTGTCACGTACACATCCTAGGGCAGCCTTCCTCTAAGGAATGTTGTTTTGACATCCACTTGCCATATCTCATATTCATAATATGCGACTATGGCAAGCAGGATCCTAATGGACTTGGCTATTGCAACAGGCAAAAACGCTTCGTCATAGTCTATACCATGACGTTGCCTAAATCCCTTTGCAACTAACCTCGCCTTGAAGACGCTGACATTGCCATCCATGTCTGTTTTCTCCTCGAAAACCCACTTGCACCCTACGGGTTTTACCCCTTCAGGTGAAGCGACCAAGGTTCATAACCTTTTGTTATACATGGATTGCATCTCAACCTTCATGACTTCAACCCATTTCTTAGAGTTGGGATCCACGATAGCTTCTTGATAGGTGGTAGGCTCACCACGCTCCATGAGCAACACATCCCTGCTCTCAATGACCAAAGATCCCCATCCTTGAAATTGAGAAAGTGTTCTATCAGAACTTCGTTGTCCTTGTGTTATTAGAGGAGCTTCCACAACACCTTGTGGTTCTTCTCTAGTTTCCGTTTGTGTCTCTGAAGTGCTTTGTGGATCTTGAACTCCTTCAAGATCTCCTCTTACTCTCACTGTTTCTTTTGGAAACAAGATCCTTCTCTAAGAAGATCAACGTCTGACTACAAACTCTTTGTTGTCAGATGGGCAGTAAAATAGTATCCCTCGTTTCCTTGGGGTACCCTACAAGCACCTTTTGGGAGATAGTTTATCGTTTGCTTAATGAAAACTTCACACCCAATTTTGTGATAAGACACTATGGGACTCCTCCCATCCATATCTCATATGGTGTCTTCTCAACTGCCTTAGAAGGAACACGGTTAAGTGCGAACGCGGCGGCTTCTAAAGCATGTCCTCAAAAGGATCGTGAACGATCAGTTTGACTCATCATAGATCGAACCATATCAAATAGGGTTCGATTCCTCCTCTCAGAAACACCATCCCCATGGGGTTTTAGAAGGGGAAAGTCGTGAGACCATCTCACAGCTTCTATGATGATTAACAAATTCTTGACTCAAATACTTGTCTTCTCGATCGGAACGAAAAACCTTGATTTTCTTGTCAAGTTAGTTCTCTACTTCACTTTGAAATCTCTATTTCAAAAGACTCTGACTTATGCTTTAATAGGTAGCCCAAGTCAAACCTATTGAAGCAGCTAGTAAGAGTAATCTCCTTCAGCTTGGGTACTCATGGGTCCACATACATCACTGTGTATGATTCCCAATAAGTTCGATGCTCTCTTACTGTGGCCAGTGAAAAGCACCTTCGTCGTTTTTCCAAGTAAACAAGATTCGCAAGCATCATCAAATGAGCTTAGAAGTCCATCTGTATAGAGCTTCTCTAGGCGTTTCTCGTTTATATGGCCTAAACGACAATGCCAAAGGTATGTAGGATTAGATTCGCTAATCTTAATCCTATTCGTATCGGTGTTATAGATATTGTTATCGTGTTAACGCTCAAATTCCAAGATGAAATGTTTATCTTGCAAATTACATAAGCAAATAAACATCATCCTTATGAATCGAACATCATTCTTTTGAGTTCACACACATGCAAAACCTTCCTTATCAAATAAGAAAGAGAAGCATCGTTTGAACTTTAAAGAAGGCACATGATAACAATAAGATAAGCCCAGAGGCCTAAACAAGCTCACATGTTCCCACAGCATCAGCAGCAACCCTTACTCTATTGCCCTCTTGTAGGTCCATCTCGCTTCTGTCCAGCTTTCTACTGTCTCTAAGACCCTTCACATCAAATGTGAAAACCACATGTTGTATCTAATACCCAAGCGGTTATAGTAGACAAGTGAACGTCTATCACGAACATACCAGAAGTAGAGATCTCATCTCTCCTTTTATTATTTGATCTTCCCAATACAATTTGCAATTTCTCAAATGGCAAATTGCATCCTTTGAAGGCCTTGCCTACTTGGCAGGTAGTGGGTTAGGCTCAGCCGCTGGCTTGGTCTCACCAAACTCGGCGTCTCCTTTCCTCTTTCCTTTGCCCTTCCCTTTCCCCTGATTGTGGAACGTTTCAAGAGATGTGTGACCATCTCAGCAGCCGACAATATTCCCTTGTTCAACTCCTTGAACTATTGTGGCTAGCATCAGGAAAGCAACGTCCACAGAGTCATCGAAGTGCTTCTCTAAGCAATTCTCTATGCTCTTGGAGCGTTCTTGGCATGCTCTTCAGGGGAGGGATCTCTAGGACACAAAATTTCCTTGGTTGGGTGAGAACAAATCTCATTTTATAAAACCAGTCGAGGAAGTCAGCAGCTTCCTTCGTTGGGTTGAGAACACTTCTCAAATTACAATACCAGTTAAGGAATTTTGTCCTAGACAACTTGTCCTTCTCAAGGACAGATCGCAGTGATAGTGATGAACTATTATTTGTTGCCATTGATTCTACAACTTAAGATATGAAAAGTTTTAAATAGCAGGTAATATATATCCACCATTTTGTAAAACCCAGTAAAATTTATTATTGGTGGCTAAGACCCATATTTCACCAAAGTCTACCGTCGCTGAGGGCGATCATGCATCCTTTGGCTATTTAGGTAGGTAACTCCTTACCAATCACATCTCTATGTGACTCTTAGATCTTTATGGGACTGTATCATCATATGATACGGCATGTTTATCCCATCTAATGCCTTGAGGCCCAAAACCGTTTTGATAGCACCATCAAGTCACACAATAAAACTCGTGAATGGCAAGGTCCAAACGACAAGGCCGAAGCCCATCCCCATATCATCAACGACGTCACTTAAACACATGTCGCTGAGGGCGATCACCGCATTTAATGACCCAAGATTTCAATGGGCGTCGAACTGAAAACCCCCATTCACCCGTGTCTCCTCGAGGTCAAGGCAGATACGTGTCGCTGAGGGCGATCACCGCTCCACGATGAACAAGATTTCAACAGGGTGTTTTATTGACGGCATTAAAACTTAAGATTTTCTAAAAGGTTTTGATTTTTGAAAAAAATTCCGTTTTATTAGTTTAATTTTAAAACTCCTTTTAAAATTAAACGAGTCATGCCACATGTTTATCACCCCAGGTATCACATACATATATAAACATGTGCACGGACCTTGCATCATATGCAAAATCCCATGCTCGTATCGTATACGAAGTTGTTGCGCCAAAGCGGGGTAAATAGCATGTTAAAATCGCGTCCTAAAAATACATCTAGCGCTTTGTATCACATACAAACTAAATGTAAAAACAAACATACATCGTGTTTAGATATTGCTCACCTATCCTAATAATTCTCCCAAGCCAATGAGAGAATTTTTCTAAAAAGAAAAACGTAAAATTACAAGAGAGTAAACCCCAGTTACATTGAGGTATAAACTGAAAAGTAAAATTACATCGGATAGAGGTAGACAACACGCAGGCCGTATACACCAAAAACCTAGAGATATATCCAACACCACACAATTACATATATGAACAATTCATACAATTATGTCAAACACGATATATTTGCAACACATACAAAACGATTTTGTGGGTGTTTAAATTAGGTTGTGCAATTTTAACATGCCCTTTTCTTGAAATTAGGCCCATTATCAATAATTATAAAATTTAGGAATCATATTCCAAAATTTTAATTATTGACCCAAAAATTTTAAAATTCATAATTCTATTAAATTTTCAGTCACCCACATAATATTATGATTAAAACACTTTTAACCATAATTATATGGGAATTTCGACTTTGGCCTAAACTTACAAGAAAAATTTCCGAATCAATCATATTGATTTCTTTATGTATCACATACATAAATTTGCACCTTTTCTTGTAGATTCAATTTTTTTAGGAAAAATATTCGGTGGATTTTGTAAAACCAAAACGTGATTGAAAACAGGTAAAACACGCCAAGCATACATCACATGTACAAAAAATATGATTTTAAATCCAGGACTAGCGTGGCTCTAATACCACTGTTGGGAAATCCCGGGGAAAACACGCAACGGAAGCAACTGTAAAACAAAACAAAAAAACTTGTGCCCCCAGGAAAATCCCACCCTGAGATCCGCTAGCTGAATTTAAAACCAGATACGAAAAGTGTTATACCTCAGGCTTTCAATCAGATGGTTAAACTTGGTGAGTCTGAGAAGTCCGTTGGCAACGTCCTTCCTCCGCCGGTAATCCACACGAACAGTTTGTCGAACACCAAGGTGCTAGCCTTCTGCTCCTTTCTCTAAAGGAACTGGGAACTGAATCTACAATTGTTGAACTTCAAGAACTCCTTCTTGAATTCAGGTTAGATGGCGCAACAATGGAGGAGACAGTAACAAACCTCCTTTTCTTCTTCTTCTCCTAAAACCCTAAAGGTAGAACAATTCGAATTTTCACTAACTCTTTAGGAAAATTGAATTTTCTCTCTCTAGCTATTGAGGTGGCGATTTTTTCTCTCTCTACAAGGAGGAAGACAAAATCACAAATGATCTCACTCACCATTACCCTAGGCGCCTAGCCCTAGGATATATTTATAAAATTATATTTAGAGCATTATTATAATTCCAAATTATAATAATATGGCTTTCATGAATTGAATTTCAAATTATAATATTACCTTAATATTTAATTTAAATTCAAATCATAATCTTAGGGAATCAATTTGGGAGATCAAATCTCCCCAAATCTCCACTAAGCATGGCGCTATCCCTCTCTAAATTCCTTTGGAATTTTATAAATCAAAAACCTTCCTAACTCTTAGGAAATCATGATTCTCCAAAGATCTTATTTTGAGATCTCACCAAATCTTTTGAATTCAAATCTTTTGATATCTCTATCAAATCTTTTGAATTCAAATTATTATTTAGATTAATAAAACAATTTTAATAACCTTAAAATGCTAAAAGAGGCGCCACCCTCTTATACATATTTTGGGAATTTTATAATTCAAAAATTTCCTAACTTTTAGGAATCTTATCTGAATCATTTTTCCTTAATATTTTAATTGTAAATAATTAATCCTTATTAATCATTTAACAATTATTATATTTAAATTTGTCCTACAAATTTAAATACTTCTCAATTGTAGATTATTTAAGACAAGACATAATGTCCCAGACATTTCCTCTGTGTCTTAAATTGTGCCACCGGAGTGACCACGAATTAACCCTAATTCGTGTCCCTTTAAGCGGTGTTATAATCCTGCTCGTGTGTGACCTAGCAGGCCCCACGTGAAGTTGGCAGTAGGTCATCCCCATATCCTACAAGTCGTGAGCGGACTCTAGCAAGCCATCACGACTACCCAAAACACGTGAGTAATCGTTTTCACCAAAACCGATTTAACCTTAGTACCACCTTGTCATAGACCCTATTGTTCTGCGATATCTTGGTCATAGATCAGGCAAAGGAAAGTCATCCATGATCCAAACCTTTACTTTCTCGATCTCCTAGAGTAAGTCCCATTTCCTAGCATGGCCATGCATTTCCGGGACAAACTCATCGAGGGCGCCAGTAAGATATCTCCCAATTTAATGGGGAACAAAATCCCTATTTTGGTCAATCCACATTCCTCAGCACGGCAATCAACCAGACCCGTACTTAGCCCTTATGGCTACCCTGCTACGGGCAACGTTAGACTAAGCCAAAGTCTGACAACTGCAACGCCGGAATAATGATGACCTCAGGTCTAAGGCGTCGTGACAGGCGTACAGGAGAGGCATGTTGATGACTAAACCCATGCAGGACTCTCCGGGTCAGTCCAGCAACTCGTAACCCCTTACGTAATTGCACCATGACTCTCGTTCCAGCATCTAGTGCATGTATCTCTATACACCGAGGTCATGCTGGTCTTAGTTCATTTTAAGTTCCCACTTAAATGAGCGACTAGGGACAGTTTAGATTAATTATCTCATAATTAATCACGGACTGTTATCATAGTAATGATGGAGATTGTGCCCTAGGGCCAATCATTTTATTTATATGTTATTTGAACATATGTGTTTCTTGATTAATTTATAGAGATGAATTATGTTGTTATCATATTATTAGCATGTTTCTTGATTAATGAAGTAGAGAACCAACTTGGCAAGAAAATCAAAGTCCTTCGATCCGATCGAGGAGGTGAGTATT
>QANZ01044784.1:0-67240 GCA_003254925.1 Chamaecrista fasciculata
ATAAAAAAAAATCTACTATATATATACTTGTGTTTTACATTTATATCTGACCTTCAATAATAAAGGATTATTTTAGGAGAACCACCTAAATACCAAATCATTGCCCAAATAATAATCTAGTTTTTTTAAAACAAAAAAAAGGAACATAACTGGACAAGTAATAATATAGTTGATTAAAACAAATTTTATTAGTAAATTAAGAAACGAGATAATCTCATGCTCCCATTTCGGTCGAATCAAGATTCACTCAACCCTAACCAGAGCCAAATAACCTATTGAAAGGCTACGAGGCTAACTTAAAAGACGGCAATCCCATGGTACAACTTTGGTATATCATCGTTTTGACTTTTGAATATGCAGAATATAACAACACGGCCGGCAGGGATTTGTAAATCAGCCACAATGAACAAATGAGCTAATGATTCCAAGGTGGATTCTTGTTACAACATATGATTAGGCAAATAAAAAACTATGCCTAAAACTATGCAACCCACTTAAATGGGTACAAGCATACCTTTTTTTTTGGCCTGATACAAGCATACCTTTCTTTAACAAAACAGGCAAAGACATGTATACTCACAATATCTGATCATGCTCGCAATTTTTGAAACTAAGTCAAGTGTGCTTCTACACGAGATCGTCGGGTCCAGTAAGCACAACCTGACATCAAATGATCATTCCATTATAAACTATCATAAACGAGTGGAAAATCTCATGTAAGGATGCCAGCAATCCATTTCACAAAGGAAAGGCTTGCTAATTCGGTATTATGAATGCCAGTGTACGTACGAGTCAGTATACAATCGAAGGGAAGAGAAGATACATACATTGCAATCGAGAGCATATTTCCTGGCAACCACAATGGCAGCATTTCTTTCTCGCTCTGATTCAAATGTTAATACAAACGACAACCCCTTTCTAGCTTGCCAAAACAATGACTTTGCTGCATTACTAACATCGCTTCTAACTCCACATAGCTAGAAATGGAATTTTCGGGTTAGCTTAATCGATAAAGTCCAGAGCAAAGAATTTAAAGAATTTGTCATAAAAAAATGGTGGTAAACAGATGGAAGGACGTTCTATATAGAACTTATTTCTTTACTTAGGTTGTCCCCTATCATATCAGAAGCCAAAATGAGTACCTGCATTGATGGAGAGTAAATTTCTCTAGCTTTCGTAATCCAACCTCTACATAGCTTTATCCTCATTCTTCCCACATGAAATGCATGAACCGAATGTGATGAGTGATCTTGTCCATTCATCTGAGTAATAACTACCTGTAAAAGACAAAATATCATTTGTCAACACCTAATAACATTTTTTTCATGAGTTACTAACTGTCTCGTGATTAATGTGCAAGACTATTGAGTAGAAGGAATATTACTTGTCAACACCTAATATATTGAATGATCAATTTTATGCCTAAATTCGTATGCTTATCATCAACATAAGTCATAAAACTAGCACTATTTCTCACAAAACCATACATCATAATATCATGCAAATACCTGCTCAGAAAATTCAAATTCACTAAAAACAGTCCATACAACTGTTGCCACTGCAGATCCTTCTGTTTCGAGTTGAGATTGGACAAAGCTCTATCATGTTAAGTATACTAAAGAGAATTCGAGCAGTTTAAGCATCATGCATATTAAGATTAGTCGCAAAAGCAGTCAGATCTCTGAAAACTAAATGTAAGAGAAACTAGAGCATATTCCTTCAACTGAACAATTAATTCTACTGAAAGTAAAAGTGGGTATGGATAACATACACTGAATTCTGAATTCGACTTTCGTAGAAGCGTCTCCACATGACTTCCAAGTCCTGCAGCTGTTAGACAAAAAAATAGTCCGTCTTTCTTTACTACTTATCTAAACATCAATAAGTGAGGGGTACACAAGATAGCCCCAAAGTAACTGATACAGTCTCAAATCAGAAATAATTCATAATCAAAACTAACCAGGTTGAATGGGATCACTAGTTATTGTAAGTTTTTTGCCATTGGAAACAATGTCTACTTGTAAGATACGCCCGACATCAAAGGGGTCTGAAGCATATATTGATCGATTGGCACCTGATGATAAAAACAATATGAGATGAATCAAAACTTTGGAGGAAAAATTAGTTGTTGGCTCCTAATCAAGAGGAGGATAAATAAACTAAACAATAAACACAGAAAACGTTTGATATGAAACCAAATTAGATATGGATATGATTTTGCCGCCTATTTGAAGAAATCTCTTCAAATTTCATTCATTGTATACATATATTTCTCAATTAAGAAAAGAAATTAATTGGAGCCTCAAGAAGCAGAGCCAGAAATATCAGGGTAGGCCTTTAGAGAGAACATAAAATGTGTCCAAGTTCCCAACTTCCTAGTAAAGAGAAGAATACTGACGAGATGCCATAATAAGCAATAGTTCAAAAGAGATGCAATAAATACTAGATATTTCTTAAATTTAGTCGAAGCAAATATAGCTCAGATGAATTTGAGGTACTTTAAATTAGAAATGCATCGATTTACAGCTAGCATTCCCTAATTTGGAAAAAAAAAATTGAATGCCAAAATAGTTGTTAAAATTGGTTTGGTCTCAGAAACCTTCTTCACAAGAATAATGATTGCGAAATGCATGAACATTAATATATTGAAATTTTGAAGAGCCAGGGATTTTCTATGCACTTGATTTATCTTCAACAGAAAATTATCTATATCTATATATATTTATATTATAAACATAAAATAGTCAATTTGTCCACTGATGCTTCAAGTCATTAACAAACTTCCAGAAGGAACATCACTTTGGAGAATCAGTATTAATTACCATCTAACAAATGGTGTAAGTACAAAGAAAACTTAGTGCATCATATGCTTATGAAGTTATTGTTATGCTCTATAAGGTGGAATGTGCACTTCCAAGACCACATAATCCGGAAACATGGAAAAAAAAAAGTAATATAAACAAATGAACCATTTTTGTTATACCTGAAATTACTTCCCTCCAGCTGCCTTCAGATGATAAGCGATACCACTGAAATGAACATTTTGAAATTGGCGGCACCTCCTCTGAACAAGGATGCACTCGCAGGTATGAACCTAGTGTTTCAGAACCATCTAACTTGTATAGACAAGATTTTTTCTCCTCGTTCCTCTTGCTCATTGTTAGCTGACAAGGACGAAATAGAGCTATAAATATTCAAGAGTACTAGAACATTAAGTTAATTTGTAATAGTTAACTTACAGAACAGATGATGGGGAACAACAGAACACAACTAAATCAGGTTTTTCAAAAAGAATTACCCCAGAAAGGGTCACTTAATAAGAAAAACCAGTGGACATTACAAAAACAATTATCTTGGAGAAGAAACAGTCAATAAATGATAAGAAAAACATGCTTATTTTTTCAGATAAGTTACCTATCATAATTCTTCCTATTCATGGCTTATACTACTTGTAGATTACAAACCTACTATCGTTTTTTAAGTTTTTCCTCAACCATTTTTCCAAGACTTTGTCCTTCCTGTTTTTATTTGGAAGCATTTCAGTCTAACAAACTGAAATCAAAGAAAAAGTAGCCAGATGAATTCAGGTTCACCCATAAGAGATTACTGAGAGAGAGAATTAATTATCTAAACATATAGATACTGCTTTCAGCAGGAACAATGGACCTCCACCAGTTTGCTACCATGCCATTAGAATAAACATTTACCTTTGATCTTAAAGGCATATTAATAATAACCCTTCTATATAGGTAGGCATTTAAAATCTTTACATCAACCAACCTCTTTCTGAAGCCTAATTGAAAATATGGATTTTTCTCGAATTTGATCCCTTAGGGCACGAAGCTCGTGTTCCATGGCCATCACCTGAAATATCATAAAGATCTATAATAGGTCAAATTTCCATCATTACAAGAATCTCCGAATGTTATATATAAGTATTTCAAAATTGGCAAATTATTGTCTGTTATTAATATAACTGCTAAATTGTGTGCAGGACTAATTATCACCATCCTCATCATGATCATTATCTCTACTATCATTATTATTATATAAGGGTATATAGTGATTAATCATATCTAGCAAAAAAATTCTACACTAATATTATGTGAACCAAAAAAAATGCACCTTGCTCGGCTGATGCAGTAATTTGATTCTTCTAGCCTCTTGAACCTCTTCAACTAGTTCACCCACATCCTGACAGTGAGTAACATCAGATAGTCTGCCTTACAGATACTCAAAAAGAAAATAAATTGTGTAGCATTTATAAGGCATCATTAGTATATTTCCATACCCAATTACCAATATAAACTCAAGGATTTTCATGACATGAAGTCAGTAAGCAAAACATTAGCAAAGCTGCCTTCAGTTATATAGCATCTCCCAGGATAGCCAGTGACTGAGATACTATATGCGTCCCATTTTAAGCTTCTTGTTTCCATTTCTGGAAAATCCCCACTGTAGATGTACTCAAATAGCTTTGATGGTCATGTAGCTCAAAGTTTGATTTTAGAATGACCCATTCTCATTTGCTTGTCTCTAAGCAGTTTCATGATTCAGAAGTTTGTATGGGAGCCTATAAGCAAATTTATTTCTTAAAGAACTTATTCTTTATACCACAAATTTCAGGACTTATTTGGAGAATGTTATCTGGTGGCTGCTCTCTTCAACATACAGAACAACACCTCTTTTCTTTCTTGAAACCCATATTATTTAGCAATTCATTCCCATAACTCACATATCCTTCTCCATGCATGTGACAATTAACCATAGATACAAACTTAACAAGACACAAATCCACAATGTAATTATAAAGCCTTTTAGAACCTGTCTTGCCGAAGTTTGGGAAGCCTTTTCTTGCTCCTCAAGAGCCTCTCCAATTCTCAGCACCACCGCCCTAGCACTCTCAATTTCAGCACAAGCAAAAGACTTTTCTTGATTCACCAACTTTTTTGCATCTTCAGAAGCCTGAATAAAGAAAGCCTCAGTTTATAAAAGACAATATATATATATGTATGTATGTATATAAATAAATATATATAAATCTAAGAAATACAAAACAATTGAATAATTTAGAAAAATAGAAGGGGGAAAGCAGAGTTCAAAGGAAACAAAACTAAATAATCATAATTTCATCATCATTGTTGAAATTTTTAAAACTTTTTAACCATGAATGAAAAAGAGAACAAAACAATTAGCACAATATCATTGCCTACAGTACTCAATAGCATTTTTTCTTGGCTGAATGTCATGTACACATCAAGAGTACGCATGTATAGCACAGCTACAGGCATATATTTCAATTAATCTAAATAGAGCTGAGAGGAGTTTGTAACAGCAACTCTTATGCACCAAAAAGATGAAATTTCAAGATTAATAACTCATTTTTCAAAGTAAATATGATGGTTTGATGATCATATATAAGCCCTGACTCTTTTATCTGATAGAACATCGAGTTCACAGTGATCTATGTAGGAACCCCAACCATTGTCTTAGTTGAACACATTGCGCTGAACTGTAATTAGTGATAACTCCAGACTCCAGAGCTCTTATCAATCAGTTGACATTAACCTTAATTTAAGGTTTCACAATGATTGATCAATGAACCAACCAACCAAATAATATCTAAGTCTAATTTAAGATTAAATGCTTATAATATATATATATATATGCACGTGTGTGTGTGTGTGTTTGTACGTGTGTGTGTGTTTGTGTCAGTGGGTACATGAGAACCGAACCATGAAAATTGGAAATAGAAAGTATAAAACCATGAAGAGTTTTTATCCTACTGTACTATGAAGTCTGAAAAATTGTATAATGAAAGGCATTCTTATGACTGTTCTATAATCATTTCCGTAAAGCATACAATACCTGTTTGAGAAAGTTCACAAGCTTTTTCACTTCAAACTTCTCATGAATCAATTCACCTTCCTTCTGAGTCAACTTAACTGCTAAAGCTTCCACCTACACAGGTCAGTAAGAGCATTCAGTACTGATGAGATAGAACTGACTACGAGGGAAAGGGGTGAAGGATTCCTCCTCCTGTTCCACACATTCAGAATAGACTTTAAGGAATCATACACACACACCCTACAACAGCAAGCCAAGAAATTCATGCAACCTACCATATGGTCAGTTGGTTATTATCATCCTCCATCTATGTCACATTATTTTACCCCTCATAAATATATGGCACTTGCATACCATTTCAAACTTTGAACTAATAAGTTGTTCATAAAATGGTAAGAAAGACAAACCATTGAAATAGCTTTCTCCACGTCCTCCTTATTTCTTCCAGCCAAACGGCCTTTTAAGGATTCTAATGCATCTCTTAGCTTCTTCAGGAGAACATGTCCCTCCAGAGATGCCAACTCTCTCAGCTTTGCCTGATTGCCATATTTATAGTATCATAAGATGTGAATAAAAAGATATGGAGCAAATAAATCACAGAAGAAATGAACAAATCAACTGAACCATGGATTTACATCAGTAAAAGCCATAACTTGAACAAGGTATACTGATTGAATGGAATAATAGAAAAATAAATCTATTTTTTTTTTATGAAACTACGGCTTGTTCAAGCTTGTTCAATACAAATAAATTTTGAACACTATGGAAAGATAAATGGTCAATAGCAGACCATAAACACATATAAATAACAGGAACCTCATTGGACAGCTTAGCAGCTGCAGCCAAGTTTTTATCAAATTTAATGGCAAGGTCACGAACTGAGAGACGTTTGTGCTGCTCTGACAAATGGGAAGCTTCTTGTTCAATGACCTCCTTCAACAGAGGACCATGGTTATCCTCCTTTGGATAATCCAGAATTTGATTATCAAATCCTAGTTTATACTTGGGAAAACCGTTAGAAGCAAAGCTCACATCAGCCGAAACTGGTGGAACTGCTTCCATCGGCATCTTGAATTCAATATCAGGAGTTATCTTCGTCATTGTTCAGATAGCTTTTCTGGTCAAAACAAATCGGAAAACAAAATAGCACTAGACCTTCAGTTAAGAACATTTAAGTAATGAGTCAACTATAAAACAAATCTCAAGACCATAAACTCCTTGTTATGCAGCTTTCCGGGGAAGAAATACAAGATAAAATTCGTCAGAACTATTGAGACTCGCTACCCAACCATAAAACAAACTCAGAAGTCAGAAAGCTACGCGAACACAGAAAATTATGGCCATGTCTGTTTAAGCTGCGCAACCATTAAAAAAAATTGCGAAAAAGACGTAGATGCCTGATACATAGTCGATAATGAAGATTGAAAACGAAACAAACAAAAAAAAGGCAGTAAGAGAGCCGTTCATTTGAGATCATACAAGAGAACTGTCTCCAACGGTTCGTACAGGCAACGATTGGCTAGTGGCTACCAAGTACCAACTAAACAACTACATTACTGAACTCTCGCAACATACATTAATAATTTCGGTCCACCAGCCACGATAATTTTTAATCTAATTCAAAGAACAGAAACAATGAATAGATATAACCAACAGAAACGAAGACAGCACATGTACCAGTGACTAACGGACGACCAAACTGCTGAAGAGGCTATAACCAAAATTAAAAAAATAGTGAAACACAGATGGATCAAAAGAATGCAGGAATGAGAGATTAGCAGAACTTACAGATGCCTGATCAAAACATATACAGAGCTTGGCTAATGCCGGCTCTGGTAATTGATCGTTCGCCTTGAGAGAAGCGTATAATGCAAAAGAGAATGAAGAGAAAGAAAGAGTGAGGAGGGCGAAGAGAAAATAAGGACAGAAGAAGAAGAAGAAGAAGAAGAAGAAGAATCTGAAATTAAGGGGAGGTTTTGCGTTTTGCGTTGCTTTTTGTAAAGGTAAAAAGAAAAGTTTCTGTGCCTGACTCGTTTGTCTCCGAAATCAATTTGTTATTCTTGCTACATCGTGGTTAGTGAGCGTGACTGTGTGAGTCCCGGGTGAAATTGTGTGAAACTGAACCCACGCGCTCTTCCCGCCTTTTCCAAAATGAGATGTGTGGGTCCCACATAAAATGACTTTTCCAAATCCGCGTGTTCAACACTCGCGCTCACGCGCGTGTGGTATTTGAGCGAGCTGAAGCCAGTTCGGTTCCTTTACAGTTTACAGTGCATAAGGCGGAGGAAATGGAAGCGGAAGCGTTTGGCGGGGTGTTAGTTCAATAATCAACAGCCGCAGCGATAATTATGACCCTTCTTTTCACCAAAATTTACCAAAATGGTATCGCTCTGAACTCTGAAGTAACTGATGATGTACGCAATGATGATGATGTATTAAATTTACGATTCACATGTTTACCTTAAATTTACGATTCACATAACCTAATCTTTTTTTTGTTTAATCATATATATAGTGACGGAACCTTGTATAAACTAGAGCGGACCAGACAATGCTGGGCTGTTGGCAAGGAAAAAGAAAGTAACAAAATGTTTTTTTTTCCTCTTAATTTATATATTTTTATGATTTAATCTTTAAATAATAAAAATTTAAATTTTTTTTCATAAAAAATCATAATTTGGTATATGAATAATGGCAAACATCAACTTGTTAGTAAAATAAATATTAAATACATACTTAACACCATTAAATATCACATTTAATTGTTTTAGATATTATTCATTAATAACAATTAAGATTAAAGAAGTCAATATTCTTATATAAAAAAAAGAAGTCAATATATACCTACAATATTGTTGCGTTTAATATTAATATTCTTCTTTATCATCTTTCTTCTTTTCAAACCTTAGTTACAAATGTGTGAAAGATAAAATTATTAAAATTTACCAACAAGTAGTTGATTCAAGTAGTAAGCGACTTGGTACCGTTTAAGTAAGGTCTCGTATTCGAGTCTTTGTGAATGCAGTTATTTTTGTTATGAGACTCACCCACCATAGTCAAGTGCGCGACCCGGGTCAAGTTGGATTAGTCGAGGAGTAGCTTCGGATACCGACCATGCAACTAAAAAAAACTATTAAAATTTGTTTAAAACAATTTGAATTTTTTCTTTTGAGATTTTTTTTAATATCGTCTCACCTTAACATTTTAAGGGACACGTCTCCCAATTAATTAAATAATAATTAATACTTAAAAAATTTAATATTTGGCTTTTATTATAAGTATTCAAGGATAGATTCTAATTATTCAAAGATTAAATTATTGACTCAATGTAAATTTAAAAAATAATTTATTCTCTTTTATTTATTATTATATCCAACAATGAAATTAAGGGTATATTTTGGGGTGGGGAAGGGGTAGAGCTGTCAAAGTGAATCAACCCGGCTCACACGGGTTGGCCCACCACGGGTTACGGCTCACGCGGGCCAGAATTTCTGGTGAGCNCTCACGCGGGCCAGAATTCCTGGTGAGCCAGGATTATGCCAACCCGGCTCACCATCTTGGTGAGCTGGGTTGGCTCACTTAACCCACCAAAATTAATTTTTCTTTTTTAAATTCAATGTACATTTTTCCCAACCTGTTTCTTTTTTTAAAAAAATAATTCAAACAAATCTAACTCTTGGCATTGTTCTTAAAGTGTTGTAAAATACATGGAAAACTCCACACATGCTAATTTTTTTTTCCAACCTATTGTTTTTTTGGCCTGAGACCTATTTAATTCATCAAATATTGCAAATTGCAATACAAAAGTCAAGGCCAACTCTTAAAATGCAAAAGCAAAGTGAGAGAGAGAGAGAGTGAGAGAGAGGACAACTAAGAGTTATTGTGACTTTTTGTGAGTGAATATGAAAAGTGAGATGTCAAGAGTAATTTGGGTTAGTGGAAGGCTTAAAATGAAATTAATTTATTAGTTTTTTAATTTTAGAATTAATTTTTTTTACATGGTGGGTTGGTGAGCCAACCCACCAACTCGCCGGGTTGGCTCACCATAGCTCGCGGGTTAGGTGAGCCAACCCACACGGGTTAAAATTATTGGTGAGCCAAGATTGCATCAACCTAACTCACCATTTTTGCGGGTTAAACGGGTCCAACCCACGAGTTGAAACCCATTTTGACAGCTCTAGGAAGGGGAGGGGGTTTCAGAAGTGGAATCAAAATGTGGAGCCCACTCCAAACAATGTAGTTAATTTTGATTAAATTATTTGCCCTTAAATTCTGGGAATTACAGTCAAAATTTATTCTCAAGTAGTTGAATTGATGTTTGGCCAGTTCTATATGGAAAGTTTCTTTTTTGGTTTGTTTCGACGTGAGGGCTCACCTACTAGCTCTTGTTGTGGGTGGGATTTTAATAACTCAATAAGTAATAGTAATGAATTATTATCTTTGGAGTTATAACGAAAAAAGAAAGTGCGTGTTTGTTTAAAGAAATTAATCAACCATGATGAGGGAAGACCAAGACAAAGCTAATCAACGGGACAAATATAAATCAATCGTTAAATAGTTTTTTCAAAAAAAAAAAAATAGAATACTCCAACGTAAGTTAATGACAACTGAACTTGATGTGGACAAAGGTTATACAAAAGAACGTACAACTCCAACGAAATTTCTTGAATTTAAATTGAAATGTCGTAGGGCCAAAAAAGATAGAAAACGACTCAAGCTTGAGAAAAGTGCATTATTCGTTCCCGTTTATGCTTTTCCCGCATATGCATTTTTCAATACTCCACACATACATTCCACAGCAAAGTAGAAGACTTTTCTTTTGCAGGCAAGCCATTAATCAAAATCATCAATGATGGAGCTACTATTATGGATTCTAACAAGTTTCAATTCATGAAAATCTTAAATAAATATAACGGAATATTATTAAGGGTGTTGCGATATTTTTTTTACAGTCAAGTTAATTAAAAATTGTTCTTACGGCTCCTACTTTTATAATTAACTAATTATAAAATAATTGATTAATTAAGTATCTTCATAGTAAAAGGAAGACTTGAGGATAGAAGGGGCCTAAGAGCTCGAAGCCTCCAAGGCATAGCCTTCTAGGCATCCAAGAGCTTGAAGCCTCTAAGGCATCCAAGAGCCTGATGCCTCCTAGGCATGGCCTCCAAGGCATAGCCTCTTAGGCATAGCTTCCAAGACAATCAAGAGGAAGCTTTCAAGGCGTCTAAGAGATGTCTAAGTATATAAGAGCAAGACACCTTATGTAGGCTTGACATAGGCCACGTGCCACCCACAACATCCTTACTTAAACAAGGTAGGGAATGTTGTGAAGGAGAGGAGATGCCTCCTCCCTCCTTTCCCGGGAACAATCTTAGGGTGTGACTGTTGGGAAATTATAGAGTGGGCGCAGCGAAAGAAAACGTAAAATCAAAAAAAATTAAACGCATAGCCTATAATTTCCTTCTAGGATCCACTAACTGTGTTTATACTAGTAGGGAAAGAAGTTTACCAAAATTCAATCGGTAGCTTTGAATTGCGATTCAGAGAAGTCCACAGCAACGCGTGTCCTTCCTCTGCCGGTGATCCACATGAACAGTTTGGCAGACACCCAGGTGCTAGCCTCCAACCTCTTCTTCCCAAGAGATTACGGGAACCAAATCTACAAATCTTGAATCATCAAGAACACTTCTTGAATCCCCAAGAACCAAGTGACGATCTTCAATAACACTTCTTGAATCCCCAAAACCAAGTGGTGCACAAGAGAGATGAACACACTACCAAGAAACCATTTCTTGGCGCCTCTCTCTCTAGGATGAGGGTTAGATCGAAAATCACTCTCCCTTCTCTCTTAGAAATAGGCGACTTTTTCCTCTCTCCACTTAGGGTTAGACAAAGCGACTTATGTGTGTGATTATATATATATATTCTCATTCCTAAAGTTAGGGAATTCCCAAATCTAATTAGGGAATCCCTAAATTGGTAAATATAATAATTTTGTAAATATTATATTTAGGGAATCACAAATCTTGATTTATAATATTACATTAATATTATAATTCAAGATTAATAGGCAATCCAAATTTAAATTTCAAGATCAAATCTTGAAACTAAATCTTGAATGCTCAAACCCTATTGGTTAGAATGAGTCATGAGGAATTGAATTTTTAATTAAAATATTACTCTAATATTCTAACCCTAAAATTCGACTGGCATATTTTAAATCAAATTGCAAGATCAAATTTTGCACTTGATTTTTCAAAACATGCGCCAACCTCATACATATATATATATATAGGAATTTAATAATTAAAATAACAACCCTAACTTTTAGGAAGTTATAACTAACTTATTAATTTCCCTAACAATATTGAATTAAAATATTACCCTAATATCTTAATTCAAAATTTGAATCTTGAATTCAAATTCAAATCTTGAATCTAATTAACAAAACAATTTTATTAATTAAATTAAGATCCATGAGGCGCCACCCTCCTTTCTTGTTATCCTAATATTAGAGAATTTAATAAATCAACAATCTCCTAACTTTTAGGAGGCTTATCCAATTTATTATTCCCTAATATTTTAAACAAGAATCCAATTGCAAATAGATTAATCAAATTAACTATTTAACAATTAATATATTTAAACTTGTCTAACAAATTTAAATATCATAAACGTAGATTTAATTTAAGACAAGACTTCATGTCCTAGATATTCAATGTCTTAAATTGTGTCACTAAAGTGACCCACGAATTAAACCCTAATTCGTGTCCCATTATGGTGTCTTGATCCTGCTCGTGTGTGACCCAGCAGGCCTCACGTGAAGTTGGCAGCAAGCCATCTCTATGACTCACAAGTCGAGAGCGCACTCTAACAAGCCATCACGACTACCCAAAACACGTGAGTTATCGCTTTAACGCCAAACGACTTAACCTTAGTACCACCTTGTCATAATCCTGATTGTCACACGATATTTTGATCATGGATAAGGCACGAGAAAGTCATCCTTAATCCAAACCATAACTTTCTCGATTCCTTGAGTTAGTTCCATTTCCCTGTGTGACCACACATTCCTTGGACAGACTCATCGAGGGGCCCAGTTAAATATCTCTCAACTTAATGAGGGACAAAATTCATTCTTGGTCAACCACATTCCTGGTAAACAACTAAACCCGTACCTAACCTGTATGGCTACCCTGTTACGGGCAACGTTGGACTAGGCCAAAATTCGACATCTACAACACCAGAATAGTCAAGACCTAAGGTCTAAGGGCATCGTGACAGGTGTACAGGAGAGGCTAGCTCATGACTAAACCCATGCAGGACTCTCCAGCTCGGTCCAGCAACTTGTAACCCCTTACATAATTGCACCATGACTCTCGTAAAGCATCTCATGCGTGTATCTCCATACACCGAAGTCATGCTGGTCTTAGTTCATTCACATTCCCACATGAATAATCGATCAGGGACAGTTTAGAATAATTATCACATAATTAATCAAGGATTATTATCACAGTAAACATGCTAATAATATGATAACGACTCAATTTATCATCTATAAATTAGTCAATCAATATGTTCATACATATAAAATGATTGGCCCTAGGGCACAATCTCCATCAGTGACTTGGTATGATTGAAGTAAAGGCTTCTTCGTGCTTGGCCACAATCGCTTTGAGTAAGTAAGGTAAGAACTTAATCTTTAGTAAATGAAGTGATGTTCTTTTGAGCTCATACCCTCTTTCCTCACCTGCCAAGATGCCCATGTCACCTTCCCGCATCAACCCCTTGAGTTGACAGTTACCTTGATGTCCATGTCACCTTCCCTCATCAGCCCATGAGCTGACAGTTACCTCACCTCCACTTTCCCACTTTCCCGCATCTTAGGCTCTATCTTCTCTCATTGCCCACTTTCCATATCTTATGAAACCATGTTCCCACGTTCTTCATTCCCACATCCTGAGCTAAGCGCTCAGCACCATCTCTCAGTATAACCGTCACCAACTACCTCTATAAATACCCCCTCATTCCTCAAAGAAAGGGGTTAAACATTCCTTAGTCTGAAACACCGAGAGAGAGAGAGAGAGAGAGAGAGAGAGAGAGAGAGAGAGAGAGAGAGAATTCCCATATCCCTTTGAGCTCTTACGAACATATTTCTATTTACTTTTGCTCTAAGTTCCCTTGTCTTACCTAGTGCTTACTCTAAGTGCTTTACTTCTCCCCTATCGAGAACCTCCCAAGGACTGTTCTTTCATCTGATTTTATTATTGTTATTTACTTTGATTATATTTATTAGTTATTTTTTTGTGTTTCTTTATTGTTACTCTGGACCTCCAAGTACAAACCACCCGTTACCAGAACAAAAATATACAAGAGAATGGAAATAAAGTCAAATAATCAAAGGATTCATCCTTATAACAGTATCGGACGTACTTCAAAAGAGATTTTGTTAGTATAGTTAGTAACTAAAGTCCCACATTGGATAAGTTATAGAATTGAGAAAGGTATATAAATGATTGTTAAGTCATTTATAATAATTGAATTAAATATATATATATATGTCAAAGATGGGCACTTCTGGCCAATAATTAATTTTAATTATTAATCTTTTCGAATTGATTAATTAATTAATTAATTCGAATTATAAACAGAGAAGTGCTCATTCATGAACAGTCATGAACATTCATTATTTACAGAGAATTCAGTTTTATTCTGAAGAGACATGATTGTTCACTTTTAAACAGATATGAATGTTCATTTATGAAAGGTTGTAACCTGTTATTTATGTTAGAATCTAGAAGGTTGTATCTGTTCAGATTTTTCCTATAAATAACACTTCTTCTAAAAAATCAGAGCATCTTATATTCAACTTATCTTTCTCTGTTTTGTGTTCAGAAGGTGTTATAGTATTGCTGGCTATAACACCAGGCTTTGTAAATCCTAGAAGAAATCTGTCATAAACACCCAGCAACATACAAATAGTGGGGGCTTAATTTCCTTAAGGACAGTGACCACACTATCAAAGCATACTCTATTTTTTAGTGTTGTATCAAAAACCTACTATATTCTTCTAACACATTTATGAACTATAAAAGGAGAGACAGGCAGTTATAAACAATAAACATTACATCAAGTAACAAATTAAATCAAGCAATTAAAAAGATGAGTGTCTAGATGATCTTTTATCAATCAATGTTGCTGAGTTTTCAGTGTACATGGAACTCGAAGCATCAGAACCAAGTTAGGATTTAATATTATTATAGGGTGACATACCCCACAATCCACATGCCGTTTTGGCACATTAATTCAAAGTCGCACAAATGGTTGGAAAGTTATGATAGCAGTCATATGGTTTCGGATCTCAAAGCATCTCACTGATCAGTAATCACTATAAATATATATTGCTTAATTACTTAATCCCGCAAATCCTAACCATCCGTATGCATTTAGAGACGCGTCATTAAATTAAACCATGGTTGTGAAGGACGCATTTATAAAATAGAATGTGTGATTATAACGGCCATTTTGGACTGATGCTTTTTCCGATCCTTTATTGACTTTATCTGCCAAACTTTTTCTTTCTTTTCTTTTTTCAGTTGGTATTACTATTAGNCTCTATTATCTATCAAAAAGGTCCTTCTTCAACAATTGGGGTGTTACATCTCTTAGACCCCAAAAAAAATATAGAGGGTTTATATTTAATATATTAAAAATAATTATTTATTGCGTCATCCGGTCCAAATATCCGGTCCGACCGGTTCAACCGATCAGACCGTGAACCGAACACTTGTCCGAGTCTTTGTCCGGTTTGATTATGACAACACTGCATTCTAGTGTTTCATAATGTCTGTGAATAGGCATATTTACTTGACATTCAAATAATGCGTGTATCCTTTTAATTTGTGGTTTTCATTATCGGCTTTCATGCTCTTTTTGTTTGATTCAGGGTGCGTTTGGATATTCTTTTATGTTCCTTTATTTGTCATTTATTTTTCAATACTCTTTTAATACCAGATCTATAGTAAAAAATCTTGTTTGTTTCATAGTTATCTTCCCTTCCTTTATTTTTCTCCTTTATCTCTTTTTATCTTCTCAAATTACTAAGGCCCTGTTTGGGAGAGGCATAATCCTAATCCAATCTCATTCAATCCTAATCTCATCCTAGGATTGGATGAACAGTACTGGTTTGGTCTTTATTAGAATCATCATCTCATCTCATCCACATCATCATCTCATTCACAACATCATCTCATTTTCTCTTACAATTACTAATTTATCCCTACTTACACACCTATAATTACCTATACTTTAATACAAATATAAAAAAGAGAACTAGACAAAATAGTAATTTTACATACCCTCATTTATTACACTTATAATTTTCTCTCTCTATCTATNCTAGCTTTGTGATCGGATCTTCTTCCACACGCGTAGTCACGGACACTATGATGCATGATGCTATTATATATTTGAGATTGAATTCATTTTTTGAAGAAATGATTCCTTTTTCCTTGTAAAATATCTGTGTAAAGAGGATCTCATATCATTGAAGTGTTTTGGGGTAGGGAATAATTGTCCAACAACCACCGGCAGGGACATCAATATAATATTAGCTAGGGACGAGATTCCTCTTTTTTTTTTCCATATTTAATTTGGCTTAAAAAAAGTTTCACCCAATCAAATTTCGTGGACTGAACAATAATATATATATATAGGTATGTATATGTATACACTTTCTCCAAGTATTTTTCGTTTGGATGTAAGAGTAGTAGGTACATTTTGTAAAACAATAGAAATTCATTATTATATAATTAAGCACAAGAGACACATTTTATTATAACCTGAGTCAAAAAAATCCATTTCCTTTTAATAAAAGGAGTAACTTTAAAGGGGCAAAATGCACTCCACTGTAGGCTTATTGGATCAATGCATTACTATAGACCATTTAAGTTTGGGCCATAAAGCATAGTACCTATATCAAATAAAAACCCATTTAAAATGAGTCTCACTGACCCTTTCTCTCTCTAACTTATTCTTATCTTTCTCACCACTACACCCCTAAAGCACTATAGAGGATCCAAATTACATCATTGACCGGAAAAAAAAAATAGAAACCATCAATAGCCAAAGAATAATTATATATAAAATACATAAAATAAATAGAAACCATTCCATCTGGCCAAAAACAAAAAATAGAAACCATTCTATGGACGCACTAATGCCTTTTAAGTTGGATCAGAGTAAAAAATACACATACATGCGAAACCAAATCATAAAGTATAGCGAAGCATACAACAATATTCTTCCACCTTCAGCCCAATATACAAATTGGCTGCAAAAAAAAAGATAGCCCAGTGTATAAAAGCCTTAATGGAATTTTATCTTATGACACAAATGGTAACTTTTGCAACTTAAAAAACGGTTAGAACCTTATTTTTCATCCTCAAACTGTGGGATAAGTTTCACTTTGGTCCTAAAACTATTTTTTGTTTCATTCTGTCCTAAACCTTTCACATTTATTTCATTTTGGCTCCCAAAATATGATTTCGTCTAGTTTCTACCATTATGTATAACATAAACAATTAAGATGAATAATTTTTCTCTCATATGTCTTAATAAGTGAGTTGACAGAGAGAAAAAAAACTTTTATTCTTAGTCACAATTTGGATATAAAAAGCAACTACAAATTTATCTCTAATTTATGATTAAGAATATTTTTTTTCCTTTTGTCAATTGTCTTANATTAAGATGAATAATTTTTCTCTCATATGTCTTAATAAGTGAGTTGACAGAGAGAAAAAAAAACTTTTATTCTTAGTCACAATTTGGATATAAAAAGAAACTACAAATTTATCTCTAATTTATAATTAAGAATATTTTTTTTCCTTTTGTCAATTGTCTTATTATGACATATATGAAAGATAAATAATTCATCTCAACTGTTTATGTTAGAAATAACGAGATAAACCATATAAAATCTCATTTAGGGGATCAAAATAGAACAAATGTGAAAGTTTGAGTACCAAAATGAAATAAAAAAATGTTTTAGGACTAAAATGAAACTTATCCCATAGTTTGAGGACTGAAATGAGTATTTGACAAAAAATAACTTTTGACAATAAAATTCAAAATAAAATAGGTCAGATCAGTGTAGGTAATGAAAATACTCTTGCTGACCAAGAACCGTTGTTTATTTGCAGAAGCAAAAAATTGGCCCTCGCAATTCTCACTTATCTTTGCTTCTCCTATATCACAATAATATTATAGCCTCTTCGAGTGTGGAAAATTTCCTGTGTATGAACTTAAATTTTACTTCTCTTATGCATATTTGTGGGTTTAGGCATGTGAGAAGATAGCATCATTCAATGGGCATTTGTTGATTCAGACTTCAGAGTCATGAAAAAAAATGTTTTGCTTATAGACTATTGTGCTTTTAAGTCGCTATTCTTCCTGGCTTCAATACAATTCTTGCAATATTTTTGCATTTTGAATTGTTTATTTGCCACTAGAAGTATAATAGCTTCTTGATGATTATTATTTATTAGTTAATTCTAGTTTTCCAATTTTAACAATTTCACCATCTTAAGTGCTTTATTTATTTTCGGCCAAAACACACTTTTGGTCTCATAATTTTATTTGTTTTACTTTTGGTATCATATCTTTTATTTAAGTTGTAGATTTTGTCTTATGTTATATTTTTAGTCTCATATCTTTTAGTTAAGTTGTAGAATTTGTCCCATATTTTTAGGTCAAGTAAGACTAATGGTGGGCCTTTTTGTAAAGATATGATACTAAAAGTAATACGGGACCAAATTTACAACTTGAGTAAAAAATATGAGAATAAAATATAAATATAAGCTGAGATGGTTCAATATATATATATATATATATATATAAACTAAGATTTTGTCCGATGGCAAGGAAAAAAGAGAAAAATTATAAGTCATGTTTATCATATTTTTACTATAATTTTTTTCAATCATTAATATAATTTATCTTCTCTTATTTTTTTAATAATGGTTGGAATATGGTTCACCCTTAGTGGACTAAACCTAGTCAACTATGATCATTAATCTTTTTCTTTAAATAATTGTTGGGATATGGGTCCACCACCATTGGTGGATTGGACCCCGTCAACCATGATCATATAAATATATTTACTTTTCATCATAATTGTGCATATATAAATTTATTTTGACATGTACAAAAAATTTAGGCAAAAGACCCTTTCGATGCCCTTAATGTTTGAGGTCAATTTCAGTTATGCCCCTAACGTTTGTTTTGTGTCAATTATGCCCCAAATATGAAACGTTGGTGTTAATTATACCCTAACCTCAATTGTTTTTGGGGCCAAAGTTCTATTTTGGTCCCTCAAGTCTCTGGGGAACTTTCCGGCGAGTAGACCTGATCACGGGTCGGGCTCACTAAAATACGGGCCGGGCTTTAGGGGTAGTATCAAACTAAAATCAGGCCCGAGCCCGTTTTAATTCGGGCCGGGCTCAGCCCGTTTTTTATAAATGTGGACCGGGCTTGATTGCGGGCTTTTTTATATAATTTTTTTTTTTGCCAAACTTTTTTATATAATTGAAAGTTGAAACAAAATGATCACACACTGTGTGATTAATTATTAATCAATTATACAAATGCTCAAGTTAATTAATTATTTGCCCCTGTTAATGTATGTATAATGTAAGTATAGACTAGACTGATGAGAGGCATGCCATTTGATTTTCACATTATCAAATTGATCAGACACAATGTGAAAATAGTCCCTTCAATAAAATCCATAATTCACAAACACTAAAACTTAAAAAATTTCTTAATCAACTCAGTACTCTTAAACACAAGTTACACAAAAACAATACTTGGAAATTGTATTGCATTTGAAATTGTGGTTGTGGAATTAATGAGAATAAAATAATTGATTGATTTGGCTATTTAAAAAATAAAAGACAATTAATAAAAAGAATTAATTTAGAAATTGGAATGAATGATGAATTGAGTTTTTGAGACAATCTGATCACGTAGAGGTGGGGACTGGGGAAGGAGGTAAGTTATATATATATATATATATATATTATATCATATTTATATGATTATATATTTAGGTATTGGTATCATAGTATATAAAATAATATAATATAATATAATACATATATATATATATATTAATACGGGCCGGGCTGAAAAAAAGCCTGAGCCAGGCCCGTATTAAAACGGGCTTTTTAAAATTCGGGCTCGTTTTTTTTTTTCGGGCTTTTATTTTCAGTTTTTCCGGGCCGGGTAAATCGGGCCGGACGGGCTTTCGGGCTCATGATCAGGTCTACTAGCGAGATACACAGTGGCCCTAATGATTACGAAAACTCCTAATCGAAGGTTTTTTGACTTCTTGAGTTCAATGGCGGTCTTCATTTTGCGAACAAATGACTGGAAATATGATTTTCAACGATTGTGTAATTTTTCGACGACTATGTAATTTTCGGCGGCTTACAAGTCATTTTTTCGCAAAATGGAGATCGTCATTGAACTCAGAAGGTCAAAAAACTTTGAATTAGGAGTTTTCGTAGTTGTCGAGGCCGTTATGTATCTCGCCGGAAAGTTCGCTAGAGATTTATGATTCAAAACAGTACTTTGAGCAAATTTGAGGGACCAAAATAGGACTTTGGCCCAAAAAAATTGAAGTTAGAGTATAATTGACACCAACGTTTCACATTGTGGGCATAACTGACACAAAATAAACGTTAGGGGCATAACTAAAACTGATCCCAAACATTAGGGTCACGAAAAGGTATTTTACGAAAAATTTATTAGATAATTTGATAAGAAAGAGAATTTTATCAAAGTTTAGTTTAACTCAAAAAAATATTCGAGGCCTGAGATCGGTTCACATATTGACTCAAGCAGGTTTTGGGCCCAAAAGCATCATATTCGCTCATAAACTGGGTCGGGTACCAGTTCTGTTAGAACCCGACCTGCCGAACCGGTGTAGGCCCTCTAGACTCCCGCGATAATCTGTTTTTTGTTGTTTTGGTGAGTATATAGTCTCTCTCTCAGGCTAATAAGAGAATCTGCAGATCTACGAGGTTTAATTTTGGAAAATTTCAACTCCAGAAATAGGATCCAATCCCACTCTTATCGGCAATTCCGCATCGACGTTGCGTTCTTCTTCTACCTAGGGCTCCAGGTTTCCTCTCTCTATCTTAACCGCTTGGATATCTTTTATCCCCAATTCTATTGTTGATTGCACTAGGCTTTTCTTTTCATTCAAGTTTTTCGTCTCGTAAATCAATACTTTTTGTGTTTCCATATTCAGAAAGAACATTAAGGGTTGAGACAAATCAAGTTTGATTAATCAGGATCTCGAGCTAGATTCACCACACCGACTTATTAACTGTCTACTAGTATTTGTTTGCATTATTCATGATAGACGGAGCAAGTGTTATTGCTTTCTGTAACTTTTGGGACACTTTGTTCCAGTGAATTAGCTACAGTTATCTTGATTTTGGTCAGTTTAGGGGCTGTTCCTATGGTGATATCGGTGACCTATTGTCATATTTGCAGTATCTGGAATGTTGTGGAACTATTTGCTGCCCTGTTTTCTGTGTTATCCTAAATCCTATTGTGTGTTACAGTTACTCGTCTAGACTCTAGATCATAATGATCTGTAGTCATGTATATTTGAATATCTTCTAGAAATGCATATCCCTTTCTGTTGTATTTGTATAGTTGTCCCCCCAACGCCCTCCCCCCTATGTTTAGGCTTAGATTATCTTGAGTTGTGTTTTTGTGGTTAGATTGGTGAAATTTCTTTCAAATTGTTGGTCCATGTAATTGTGGTTGCTACGTGATCTTAAAAGAGACTTGGGTCATTTTGGTCCAAGGGAAATAGATCGATTTTAGAAACCAGGGGATTTTGTTTAGGCTAATGAAATAAATCACTGTCAAACTCACCGGTCATGGTAGAGATTTTGGTGGTATTCTTGCAGGCATCGAGGTAGTAATGCTCATTAAGTTGCAAAAGCTTAAAGAAACTAGCCTGGACTCCAGATAACTATTTCTAACCTGTAACTTAGAGCATGTGATGGACTAATGCAGTATCTTAAACAGGGACCAGTTGCTGCCTAAATATATATTTGGATTGTGGACTATTATTGTTTTCATCATGTTAGGATCAAACACTATGTTTCACATTTGAAGGTTATAAAATAGTTTGTGGTTGAATGATGTTTTATGTGGAGCCCTTAGTTCATTAATGTAGGTATCTTGTGAGGGAAATACTAAACCATAGAAGAAACAAAAGTTTTTATTCCACTATTTAATTAACTTCTAATCTATTTTCGTGGAATCCCCTCCCCCCCCCTTCCCCCTGCTAGTGTGGAGGCTTGTGCTGATTTCTTGGATGTTTGGTTTTTATTTAGTGTAAAAATTGTTTAGTTCCTATTTTGATCCCTGTGTAAGCGTTTTTAATTCTTACTAGAAAAGAGATGGTAAAAGCACCAAGAATTCCTGAAAGTGTTATAAGAACTCAAATGTTTGGTCAAGAAACTACATCAGAACCATTAAGATACTATTAATAAGACCTACTTAAGATCACTCTATACAGTTTATTTATTTATTTATTAATTTTTTTCATAGGAATTGTAACTTGCAAGTTCCACAACATAAGTTTTGCAGTTAACATCGAGGCCCTTAATCGCAAGTTTGTTTTATATGTGTTATTTGTGAGATATTATAATTTGATTTGTGATTTTAGTTGCTTCAAGACAGATAATCTGACTTGTAATCGCTCATTGTCAAGTAGACTTTCACTGTTTTGGTTTTGGTTTTTATTTTTTTCTTTAAAAACTTTTGACCAAATGAAAATGGATGCTTTATTTAGTGGCTTAATGCTATATAATCTGCTCCCTGACAAGCAGGTCCTTAACTCATGGTGAAAACAAAGCTAAGACACTCAGGAAAAGGCAGGCAAAGCAGTACTCCATCTCACCGTACTAACTCCAAGGAGGCTGATCAGCAGCACGACGATGATGATTGGGTTATCGTCAAAAAGCAGAGAGTCACCATTCTGATCCCTGCTGCTCCTCTTTCCAAAAGGCCGATAACAGCAAACCATGGGCCGAGTCATATGCCTCTTGTGCCTCCCAATGTAGAAAGCAACCAATCTCAACTCAAAATGGTAACTTCTACAGTACTTCCTTCGGCTCATGAACAAGAGAAGACCGTTTCATTGGCTGTCCAAACCCAAAAGGAAATGAAGATTCCTAGAAGAGCTCCTCCTTCTCTACCTAATTCAATTGTAGCAAACCCAACAAGGCATAGGAGTATTTTGAAGTCACATAAATTACTTGGAGTGTCTAAGACATCCAATTCGAATGCTATGAAGCAGCCTAGAATATTACTTGCATCGAGACAGTACCCGGCCTTGCGCACAACTCTTACTGTAGGGCTGCGGGCATCAAATCTAGAGAGGAAGCTTGTGAGAGCTGGTGGTTTGAGCAGGTGGCTAACATCACTTGGATTAGGGCAGTTTGTGACAATTTTTCAGGGAAAGAGTCTCGGTAAGTATCAGTTAGTAAATCTAACCATGAAGAAGCTCAAGGATATGGGTGCCAATGCAGTGGGGCCTCGCAGGAAACTGATCCATGCCATAGACTGTGTTTGCCAACCATATTGTTTTGAGGCATTCTAGAAGTTTATATGTTTGTTTTTTTCGTAAATATATGTTTCTGTTACTACAGACAATCTGGGACATTGTGCATAGCAAAACGTGGCTTCTGGCGTCTCTTGTTGGGCTAATTATTCAATGTGTGTGCTAACCGCATAACCATATAATTCTATCTTGTACTTAACGACACGCAAATAGAATCTGAGACTGTACAAAACTACAAATGCAAAGCTAGTTAGTAGCACGAGCAACATATGACATAGACACTTAAGGTTACGTGACATAAAATTAAGGAATCAATATAATGTTAGGACAAAGGCTAGCTATTGCGTAATGAATAATCTATCACATATTTGTATTCTTATTCTTTTCGCTGCCGTAAAAAAATGGTAGGTGAAAAGTCGTGTAGAGGCCTTTGGTACTTTGAATTTGACTTTCTTTATAATGCATGATTGCGATTATTTACAAACAAAAATTTCGATTTGTCTTGTAGCTCTGCCGTCACGTTCCACTGTCCACTTATGGAAACTGGAGAATCTTATCTCATTATTTTCTTCCCTATAATTGCCCCATAGATCCAAAAACATTACGGCAGATCCGTGGTTCAAAATGGTCGTAACTATTTAAATCCCCTCCTGTATGAACCGAAATCAGTAGGTTGCACCAAATGAAATTTTCTTTAGTAACCGATATCTCAAGTTCCATCTGATTTGGTAAATTTAAGTATCTAGTGCTAACCAGCGATCGAGAAGAAGAGAATGGAGCATGATACGAAAAGCATCGGAACCCCTTTGCTGGAGTCGTCTCCTAAGGGAACAGCTTCAAGTCTTCAAACGCTGGGAAATATCATAGTCTCTATAGTTGGTACGGGGCTATTAGGATTGCCTTTTGCTTTTCGAATCGCTGGCTGGCTTGCTGGCTCACTCGGAGTCGTTATTGTCGGCATTACCACCTATTATTGCATGCTCCTCCTTGTAAGTTCTCTCTCTTCTTCCTCTGTTTTCGTATATTTGATTGGGGAACCTTGGTAGTAAATTTCTAGGGAACAGATTATAGACATGCAATAAATAATAAGCTTAGAAAACGTTTAGATCCTTTCCTGAGGCAATATAAACTCTGTGCCTCATAACAATTTGATTTTCTTCTTCAGACCCTAGATGACCGTTGGTTATCGTAACTAATTATTGTTTGCTTCCTCTTGATTCAAAATTGACTGGGCACAAACTTTACGCTATTCCGTTGCCGAAAGCAAAAGAAAGATAATTCTTGAAGAACCTGACCTAAAATTGGCAGATGCATTTATTTATATATATATATTCTGGTTTTAAAATTCAGTAGATGTCTTTTTATTAAAAGAGTTTGTTCGATTAATTTTACTTGATACAGGTTTTTTGCAGAGAGAAGTTGGCGTCAAATGGATCATCAGTGGAAGCAAGAACGTATGGAGATTTAGGTTATAAGTGCTTTGGATCCTGTGGTCGCTATCTGACAGAATTGTTGATTTTGGTGGGACAATCTGGAGGTGCCGTTGCATATTTGGTATTCATTGGCCAAAATCTTCAGTCTATTTTCCAAGACCATCATGGTCTTACGATGACATTCTATATCATATTGTTAGTGCCAATTGAAATTGGATTGTCATGGATTAGGAGCCTATCTGCTTTGGCACCATTTAGCATTTTTGCTGATATTTGCAATGTCTTAGCCATGGGATTTGTAGTGAAGGAAGATATACAACAAGTAGTGGGGGGTGAATTCTCATTTGGAGAAAGGACGGCAATCACATCTAACATAGGGGGATTGCCTTTTGCAGGAGGTGTGGCAATCTTTTGTTTTGAGGGGTTTACTATGACACTGGCCTTGGAGAATTCTATGAATGAAAGAGCTAAATTCCCACGATTGCTGGCGCAGACATTTGGTGGGATAACACTAGCGTACGTTCTTTTTGGGTTCTTTGGTTACATGGCTTATGGTGATCAAACTAGAGATATCGTGACTCTCAATCTTCCTAGAAATTGGTCATCTATAGCAGTACAGGTAATATGGTTGAGTTTAAGACATGAAAGTTTTCGAGTTCTGCTTACGCTCTTGCTTAACATGTTACCCCTTAGTGGTTTTCTAGCAGTTAGATAATACATAACCTGCTCTCCTGGCTCTTATTTTTGGGTCCACTGATAGTTGGCCTTAGATTCATACTAAAACGTATCTCATGCTATCTTCCTGGCATCCTCCGACCTATCTGAAAGCTATATTATTTCATCAAATTGGGTAGATTAGCAACTGATCATTAGAAGCAAATAGTATATTGCCCTTACCATTAGACTGTAAGCATATGCTAGTGACTTGATTTCTTGCACTGTTTCATGAGCATCCGCACTGTCCAATATGTTACATTTACTCTGCGACATCAGGAAGTGTTAAAATCAGCCAACATGTCCTTGATATGCTTGGTCAAATGCAGTTGGATTGAGTTTTCTGCTATTCTCATTCTATTTGTTGCACCCAATGTTTTGAGGACACTAGTAGGAGCACCTGACGCTTGAAGATGATAGTAATTGACAATTATCTGTCTGAGTGCTCCCAAACTTCATTATACATGTTCTGATGGTGTCTTCCCTAGAGTAATCTGTTTAATTTCAGAGTTCAGACAACACCGTCCAAAGGTTCTGTCTGTTCAATCTTGCATTTTTGGATGTTTTAGTATGAATCTAAGGCCAACTATCAGTGGACCCAAAAAATAAGAGCATGTGTGTCTGCCTGCATATTGTTATTGATTTGTTCATATACATGCCTTATAGACTACTCATTTGAGATTATTGTTTCAATTTTTAAGCATTGGAATATAGTAAAATGATAAATCACAGTTCTTTTGTCATGGGTTTCCCAACTCTATTATTCACTGCAAGAGCTAACAATTGATATGATGACAGGTTGGATTATGCTTGGGGCTTATGTTCACATTCCCAATCATGATACACCCCATTAATGAGATTGTTGAAGGAAAGCTGAGAAGCTTGAAATGTTTTAACAACCCTTGTTACAGTGACAATAATGGTTCAACAACCACACTAGGAAAGATTGGAATTTACACCAGTCGTGCAATGGTGGTAATTGGATTGGCAATTTTGGCTTCACGTGTGCCAGCTTTTGGTGTGTTTGCGTCACTTGTGGGGAGTACCGTTTGTGCGTTGATATCTTTTGTTTTGCCTGCCACATTTCACCTAAAATTATTTGGTTCTTCTCTACATCTTTGGCAAAAAGCCTTGGATTCTGCGGTATTGTTCAGTGGATTATTTTTTGCTGTTTATGGCACTTACAATACCATAGTAGGAGTCTAAAATGCATATGGACCAGCATCCTGCTTAGTTGAAGCCTTTCTGGAACACAAGAAGTCATTTTCATGTAAAACAAATAATTGTTATAGTATATGTCTACAAGGATGCAGAAGAGGCTGTAATTTTTCGCTTTCCTGTGCATAAGCCAAGCTGTGTTCCTAATTTGGTTTATTTATTTGTACAGAACATTGATAGTTCATAACCTCGAATTTAGACTGCATCAGTTTTCTGTCCTTGCGGATGGACTTTCGAACTTGTTTTTTCGCAAAAGAATATTTATTTCTACACAAGTTTTTCACATAATCATATATCAAAAGTTAATTGTTAAGACTGAAAAATTTAAGACAATTTTCTCGATTTATTTAAATTGTAATTTTTATTGACTTTTTTATAAATAAAATCTATAAATACAGTAGTATATTGAGTTGTAAAGAGAGAGGGAGAGAAATTTGATAAGCATGTCTCTTCAAATAACATTTTTTTGGTGCTAATTAGGGTATTTACTATCGAACTAAAGTGGTTACTATCTCACTTGTTTGCAAGTTTTCAAAAGATGACACACAATTGATCAAATATTTTAATACAACTTTGTTTCAAAAACTTTAAGATCAATGATCAAAATTTTTGACACTTGGTTAAGGGAGAATCCACCTTTATTACTCAATCAAACTCCTGAGTTCTTTTCAAGTACGAGTAATTTCAACTCAAGCTTATCTTCTTAGGTTGGCCTCACATAATGCTATTGGATCCTTTTCTTCAACCATTGCATGTTTATAACAATGACTTGTCTTTGGACTTCGAGAATCTTATTAGTTAAGATCCTCTAGTCCCATGAAAAGCATGTTATAATAATGATTGCACACTCATTCATGCTGGCATTTATCTTATTCTTTTCCAAGGGAGAAACCATAAATATTTAGATGCTCATCAATAGCCTAATGCTTTGCCCACTTACTTCACTTTGGCATGAATCCTGAAAGTGTGAAAACAAAAGGGGTGAAACAAACAAGACATTGATTCTCATTCCTTTTTCATATAGCAGACATAGATGAATAAAGAAATCAATCAAAAGGCAAAGGTATTCACTTTTGGGTAGATTTTTAGCCACAAATTGGGTTATTCTTAATATCTATTAAAAAAAAATATTGCTCTTGAATATATACCCAAATATTCATTCATATTAGTAGTGGAAGGATTTGCTAGCTGGTTAATACTTACAATGAATGTGACTTCAAATCTCCATCGTTCATTCATATATAGATGAACCTCATGCTGTCATATGTCATCCACCTATTCATATTATAATAATGAATACATCTCCTTTTTCAACTGAAAGATAATCATAATTTCTACTATTAAAATGTACTCTACAATTTCCTATGAATATATATATTTTGTTCCGGGGTTAGAAAATGCAGCCGGTAACAATGTATCATGATATCATCAAAAGAATGCATCTTATCATACGTATTACTAAGAGTTGGACGTTAAATAATGATTAGAGCTATATAATATATTTAGAACTTTAAAAACTGTACGAAGTTTACCAACTTTCCATATATCTTTGAGGAAGTTACGCTGAAGTTTGTCCATCATGCATGTGAATGGAACTTGGGTTTTCCACGTGTTTTAAATTAAAAGGGGGATTATAATTTTTTTTCCCGCCGAGGTCGTTGTTACACTTAATTGCATGTAAATTTTGGGGTTTTCGTCTTTGACTAGGCATCGACTTAGGTAGTACCTCGTAAATCATGAACAAATTTGGAAACGCATAATTTAATATACAGTTAAGATGTATAATACTCGTTTTGTAACAGTAGCAATTTCATAAATGAGCAGCGAATACCAACCGTTTCGTCCAAGTTAGTTTTAAAGATCAAATGCATATATAATGTTTCTATATTTGGAGTGGATGTTCTTCGTGATAGAACGAGTGAGGTTCTAGTAGTTACAGTGCAAAAGTCACTTGAGCGAGACCAAAAACGCAAGCATCATTTTGTTATTCCTCCTTGAGAAATGAGGTGAACTCGTTCATTCACGAGCGTAACGAATCACACAGCAAAAATCATACATATATATATATATATATACACGCTCACGAGAAAAAGTAAGATGCATCAATCCATGAGCATATAACATATATATATATACTAGGGGCTTTGCGTGTCCTAACGGGCACGCAAATATGTATGTAGAATAAATAAGAGACTAAATTGTTAACTTAGTAAAGAAAGAGAGACCAAATAATAAATTTTCTCTTATTTTTAATTTCATAGACTATAGTTTTAAACATGGACGACCAGAAAGGGGTGGAGCCATATAATATAAGATATACATCAATCAATATCAATACTAGAAGGTAGCCACTAGCCATAGTAACTAACAGAGAAATTCATTCATTCCCTCCTTCCTTCATTTCTTACGCGTGTGTTCTGTTATTCTTGAAATAACAGAAAAATGGTTCAGTCTCCGGCAAAATCCACAACCGTATTCGCCGGAAAGCCCTCTCCTCAGGGAACTTTCATCGTCGTAATCATCCTCTGCACTCTGGGATTTTATTCTCTGCATTACCCTCACTCTTCTTCTTCTTCTTCCGATTCCGAAAATGCGTCTCACTTCCGCCATGTTTTCCTTTCAACTTCCTCCAATTTCACAATCTCCTCCTACCTTCGCGCTCTCACTCTTCATCCACATCTCGCCGGAACCAAACTCGCCTCCGATACTGTCCGTTACGTTTTCAACCACTTCAGAGACCTCGGTCTTGAGACTCACACTGTGACCTACAAAACGCTTCTCTCTTATCCTGTGCACTCCTCAATCTCGGCGCATTTTAGCGACGGCTCCATATCGGAGCTTCCGGTAACCGAAACGGTTAAGTCCGATAGGGTTGGATTTGGTCAAGAAGTTGTGCCGCCTTACCATGCCTACTCGCCGTCTGGATCGGCGTTCGCGAAACCGGTGTTTGTGAACTACGGCAGGGAAGAGGACTATCGTGCGCTACGGGTGATAGGGGTGAACGTTAGTGGATGCATAGTTATAGCGAGGAAGGGCGGCGGTTTGACCAGAGGCGCGGTGGTTGAGACGGCGGAAGCGAATGGTGCGGTGGCGGTGCTAACGTACGCCGAGAGGGAAGGGTTTAGGAAGGGGTTTGAGAGAGGACATGTAATGAGAGGCGTTGGGGATCCACTTAACCCTGGTTGGGGTGGAATTGATGGCGGCGAAAGCTTGGATTTAGAAGATAGTGAGGTTTTGAAAAGGTTTCCGAAAATTCCATCGATGCCTCTTTCTGCTGAGATTGCTGAGAACATTTTGTGTTCGCTTGGAGGCACTGTGATGCCACAGGAATGGAGGAGCACGCTAAGTTCTAAGGTCAAATTTAGGCATGTTGGTCCCGGCCCTACAGTGCTCAATTTTACATATCAGGTTGGTGATGATGGGATCTCATCTGATTTTCGTGATATTCGAGTCTAAAACTATTATTGTGGTTTCCATTTGATTGTGTGTGTCGTCTTCTGCTTTAAAGTGGCCGTAGTAATTTGTCGGAGCCCAGAGGAGTGTTGGGTTGGACTTTCAGCCTTGACTTTTCTTTTGTCGTCTGATTTTGTCGATAATTTGTTTGCTAGTTCATTAATTTTGGTCAAATTCGTAAATGGACACAGGTCATAAATATATGTTTGTGTAGAGTAAAAGATAAATGGAAACAGTTCAAACTTCAAACTCGTACTTAAAAATGCAAAAAAAAGGGAGGAGGGATCATGGCATATCTGAAAGTTGCCTTCGTCTCTTTGCTTCTTTGTCTGAGCTGCAAGTTTTCGTATATGTGAAAAACCCTGTAGATACTACAGAGATCCTTTGATGATTAGAAGTCTTGAATGAGATAATGACATATGTTATGGTTAATCATATGGTTTTTCTTGCCATTAAACATGTCGTCGTGCAAACATCAATGAAATTTATCTAAAATAAATCTATTTCTTTATCTTTACCTTTATCATTTAGTAGTTTAGCTAACTTAAAATGGAGAGACAGTTGTCAAAATTGAATAGAGAACAGGTTAGAGATGATGCTTAGTACTCTGTTTTTTTTTTTTTTTGCTCCAAGCTTAGGACTCTGTTTAATGTGAATGTTTTCATGTGTTCTTCTGTTCTCTAGGGAGAAATGAAGGTTGGTACCATTCAAAATGTGTTTGCACTCATAAAGGGATTGGAAGAACCTGATCGATATGTTCTGCTCGGGAACCACAGAGATGCATGGACATATGGTGCCGTTGATCCCAGCAGTGGGACCGCAACCCTACTTGATATTGCTCGTCGATATTCTCTCTTGTTGCGATTGGGGTGGACTCCACGAAGGACAATCGTCTTCTGCAGCTGGGATGCAGAAGAATTTGGACTGGTAAGTGGTAATTTCATCTTGACTTTTGAATTTATATCTGTCATGGTTCTGGAAATTCTGTGGAAAATGGACAGGAAATTTAGTTTAAAACTTTGTGCTTCCTATTAGTTTTTGTTGCATCTACTTTCAATTCTTTCATGGACTATCCGTTGCTAATGTAAACGGCAAATCAGCACATTGTTGTAAAAGAAGAATTTGTTATATTGCCATCATATTGTCACTCCCTATAATATGCTCTCTTATTGAGTTTATTTAATTATGTAGATAGGATCCACTGAGTGGGTTGAACAGAACGTTATAAATCTGGGGTCCAAAGCTGTAGCGTACCTTAATGTAGACTGTGCTGTTCAAGGGTCTGGTTTCTTTGCTGGCTCAACTCCTCAGCTGGATGATCTACTGCTTGAGGTCACAAAAAAGGTAGCATAACAATGTGAACTCATCTACTCGCAGACACACATAACTTAAATTTCACTGTTCATTCCTTCTTGAATTTGCATTATTTGTTTCTTAATGACAAAATACTTGACACATTGTTTTTGCTTTGTTTATTTGAGTAATGCTGAACATCAACTACTATGTTCTGTCAAATTCAGGTTAAGGATCCTGACTCTGAGGGTGCAACAGTGTATGAGAACTGGGAAGCTGCTGATGGAAATTCAAATGTAGTGCTTCTGACACCTCTGTTTATTTATTAACATATGAAGTAATCTTTGTCTCAATGACATATATCTGATGAAGACAATTCAATTATACAGTTGTTTAATGCTAATGTCGGTATATGCTGTGCCATTTGAAATGTGAAATTTAATTATAGTCATATTGTTCACTAGTCTGCATGGCAATTAGAAACCTGCTTCACAATACATTGTATTAGACGCTGTACAAAATATATACAAACCCTTCTCTTTTTGTGCGGTTAATTGTAAAAGTTCAGGTGATGTAGTCTGTGTCATAGGCAGGTCAATGTATTTCTAAGTCAAAAACAAATACCAGTTTACCTGTTTTTTTGTTGGTCTTGTCATACATCGATTATGAAGATTGATAATAGTTTTGTTGCTTACCAGTGTTTGTCCTGGTTACTTGCAGATTTTGAGGCTCAGTGCATTAGATTCTGATTTTGCTCCATTTGTACAACATGCAGGAGTTCCCTCAATTGATGTCTATTATGGAAGAGGTACATTCTTTCATCGATATGGACTAAGATTCTATATAATGTTTTGAAAGTCATACCGGGGATGCAAGTAGAATGATTGGTAAAGCTAAGCCAATGGGAATTATCCATAGTCTTAGATGTTAAATCAACTCTAATCCAATGGTTTTTTTGCCTCTAGATTTTCCTGTCTATCACACTGCCTTTGACTCCTATAACTGGATGGCAGAGTATGGAGATCCATTCTTTCAGCGCCATGTGGCTGGTTAGATTTCTTGTTTTCAACTTAGTGCTCATGTAACTTTTTTTTCTTCAATAAATTGTCAATCATAATGTAATTTTTCTTTCCTGTCCCATGTTGTATTAGTTGCTGGAGTTTGGGGACTTCTAGCCCTTCACCTGGCTGATGATTCTATTCTTCCTTTAAATTACCATCCTTATGTTGATCAGTTACAGGTACGTGTTATCTTTATTGATTTGGATAATTCTTGTCAAGTACTGTCTTCCAGGAAAGCAAATTAGATTGTCAAGTCAGTTTAGGGAATTTTACTCCCAGAGTCAATTTCTAATAGGTGCTCTCCATGAGGCCCCTCTGTTTTCAGGGTGTTAATTGTTAAACCAATTGAGTGGTTTCTAGAACTTAGATATAATGGACCCAGAATATTCAAATGATGTTTCCCTAAATTAAAGCATATATTCTTGTATAAAATGATTGATTAAATGGAACAGATGGCATGAAAAATAGCTTGAAATATATACAATAATTATTCTTCACACACACACATATATAATTACTACAAGTTGCCGTACTGAATTGAAAAAAAAATCTTGGTTTAGTGATGAAATGTGGAGGGTTGAGGTAAAGATGAGGAAATGCGGGTGACTTGAAAGAAATTTGAGTGATGTTGAGGTTGAATAGTAAATACTTCCCTCTGTAGTCCTAGCCATATATCTCATGCAAGGTGTGACCTTCATCTGCTTTGTCCAGGAGTACAAGAACATTTTGCGCAGCTTGTTAGACCAATCAATTTCTCTGGATCCCTTAGCTATCTCAATACAAGAATTTGCTTCAGTTGTCAAAGAAGTTGATGATGAATTAAAGGTAAAAGTAAAATCACCTCACTGAATTAGTGTATATTGGTATTGATATATTTACTATCTAAAGAGTGAAGCTGCTACAATCACTCCAAATATTTATTTCTTGTCTTTATATACCTATATGTGTCATTGATTTGAACTGCAGACGCTGAGATTACAAGAGACCGCAGATTGCTTTGTGCATACTAAAAGGCGGGCATTGAATGATAGACTAATGCTTGCAGAAAAAGGCTTCCTGGATGCAGAAGGACTTCAGGGAAGGAAATGGTTCAAGCATCTTGTGAGTGTGTTGCCTTCTATATCTTGGAAATATTTACTGAAATTGATCATTGTTTGAACTGAACATGGTAAGGTTTTTTCATTTAAGGAAAAAGAAAAAAAGAATGTAAGATAGTAAAGTTGAACCTGTCTGGAGAAAAGGACTGACCACTGAGTTTCTGGAGACTTCCCGGCCGTCTTGGGTGTTAAATAATTCATATCCTTTCTTTCTCAACATCCCTAATAGTTAGACTTATAACTCAAAATTGGAATACTATCAACAATTAAATTTCTTGTTGAATTGGCACCAGTTCTTGTATGAGTCCCTCATCTCTATCTACTTCCAAGTTCAATTAACTCACTGTCTGTTTCATGCGATGCTTATAATAATGTAACCTTTGAAATATGAAGATTTTAAAGAAGAGCCCTATAAAACAAACCATAACACTGCAGAAAATGCATGGACTCTAGTCTCTTTAGAGTTGTAAAAATCTTGTCCGTGCCCTCTAGTCAGTGTCAATTCTTTTCAGTATTTAGCGAACAATAATGCAATTTGTTGCCATTGTATGTTTCCAATCCACTAGGCATCATTTTCTAAATTTCCTGTTGGTAAACCTGACAATATGCTCTGGTCTATAGGTGTTTGGACCTCCGAGCGACCATGAGAGTAAGATGTATTTCTTCCCTGGAATTGCTGATTCTATCGCTTGGTCAACCCGAATGAGTGAAAAAGAAGGGAAGGCAGCAATTCAACATGAAATCTGGAAGGTTGCCAGAGCCATTCAAAGAGCTACTTCAGCACTGAGAGGAGAATTCACTTGAGTTAAATTCTAACCGGATTATTCAGGAGATGAAAAGCTGTATCTTAGTTAATCCTATAATTTTTTTCTTGTTAAAATGTTAATATGAACAGTTAGGCCCATTTTTCCTATATAGGTTTTTTAAGGAAAACGATAAATAGGATTGCCCCAATATTCAATTTATTCAGTATCAGTTCTTTCCGTTGTTGGTGGCATGCCACAAGTCACAATGGAAGAGCTAGATGTTTTGTTTTCTTTTTTGGATGCTCTCTCTATTTACATATTGTAACAAAAATCTTTTACTTCAAGTTGAATTGTTCAAGGTGCTACATGCTTTGCCTTGTCATGTAAGATTTAAGTTGACTTGTAATTGATGTAGAGAAAGGAAAAAGAAGAGAAAACTAGCATTTTAGTCCCTGAATTTTCCAGGCGATGGTAGTTAGGTCCTTAGATTTTTGCAATTGTACAACCCGGTCCCTGAATTATGCAAACGTTGAGCAAGTTACTCATTGAGGCATTTCAAAAAATCTAATGTGGCACGTTAGGACGCTGACATGTGTCGTTAAGTGTTGATGTAGCCATTAACTGTCATGTCGGCACTGGTTAAACACAAAAGAAAAAAAAAAGACACTCTTTTGCAATTTGGTCCTTGCGTTTTATTTTCTTAAATCATAATTAAAAGAAAATATTTTGGTCCCTAAACCCTAAAAGAAAGAACCCCTAAAACCCCAGCCCAGCCATCTTTGACCCTAAATTTTTCAAGGACTAAATAGTACAGAAAGACAAATGTATTTAGATAATCTGAGGATCTGTTTGTACAATTATGCAGAACAGTGAAGATGATGAACAAATTGAAGAAGATGAACAGTGAAACACGTCGGAGTGGTCCACCGCCGGCGTCACCAACACTGTCTGCTTCGAATTGACACAATCCATACATATGATACTTCACCCAAACAGAAATCATCACTCTTAAATCTCATTTAATTCGTTGATGAAATTGCAGATCGAAGAGATTGCGTGAGACCTTCATCTTCACTGTTCATCTTCTTCAATTTGTTCATCATCTTCACTGTTTTGCTTAATTGTACAAACAGGTTCTCAGATTATCTGAATATGTTTGGCTTTCTGTACTACTTATTCCCCGAAAAATTTAGGTCGAAGATAGCTAGGGTTTTAGGGGTTCTTTCTTTTAGGTTTTAGAGTTTTATGGTTTAGGATTTATGATTTTAAGGTTNACAGAAATCATCACTCTCTTAAATCTCATTTAATTCGTTGATGAAATTGCAGATCGAAGAGATTGCGTGAGACCCTCATCTTCACTGTTCATCTTCTTCAATTTGTTCATCATCTTCACTGTTTTGCTTAATTGTACAAATAGGTTCTCGGATTATCTGAATATGTTTGGCTTTCTGTACTACTTATTCCCCGAAAAATTTAGGTCGAAGATGGCTAGGGTTTTAGGGGTTCTTTCTTTTAGGGTTTAGAGTTTTATGGTTTAGGATTTATGGTTTTAAGGTTTAGGGTTTAGGACCAAAATGTTTTTTTTCATTTTGATTTAAGAAAATAAAACGCAAGGACCAAATTGCAAAATGTTTGCATAATTCAGGGACCAGGTTGTACAATTTTGAAAATCCAAGGACCTAACTGCCACCTCCTGCATAATTCAGGGACTAGAATGCTAGTTTTCTCAAAAAGAAAAGGATAAAGGCCTAATTGTAAGATTCCTATCTCAAATCACATTCCTTCTAATTGTTATCTCAGGGACAACAAAATTGGAAATAGAACTGAAGACAATGTATCCAGAGCTGGTATATTTTGGTTGTCTTGCGCAACTCGACATTCCGAGATCCTCTTGTGCAGTTGATAAGATCAATTCAAACCAAGGCAAGACAACTAAGTTACATATATTTTGTAGCCGCAGATTATATTTTGCTTCACGGATAATTTTCACAAATTACAAGAAATGAGTTTAAAATCACAACAGAGTACAGAAAGCCATAAACAGCATACCTAGATAAGATACAGAAATCTCGTGATAAAAATTGTAAGAGATGCTATGCTATGCATTTAGACGGTAGAATTAGAGAGAAATAGTAAAAAGATTGAAAAAAAAACATAACAAAACAAAACAAGGATGTAAGCTTCATATATTTGGCTGACTACATTTCAAAGTTCTAGTCTCATTCCACTCTAGCTCGAATTTCCTAAATCGAGCATGTAAGTGCAACAGCCCTGAAACACTTTCGGAGCTTACAATCAACATTCAAAACACGAAATTTACAACCAGAAACCATGTAATGGTAATTAGACAATTGCGAGACACTATTAATTTCAGTTCAGAATCCATATATATTAACTCTACATGCATCAATAATATATTAAGTCTACTGCATTACTAACAAACTAGGGGGAATATCTTACAACTTCTATGGTCTTCCATATCCCAGTTCAGAATCCATATCCCTTTCTTCAAATCCTTTTTCTGCTTCCACCAAGTCATTTCTTGTCATTCCAAGATCTGCCTCTAAAGCGACCAGCTTTGCCTCAAGCTGTTTCTTTTCCATCTCCAAAGCACCAACGTGCTCCCTCAACTTTTTCAACTGCATTTCTCTTTCAAGATAATTTTTCATGCCAAGGGCAGATTGAACATGAGGCTCCAGCCAACTCAAATCAAATTTAAAAGTCTCAAGTTCCTCCCATAAAATTTGAAGATCCATACAGGCTTCATCATTCATGTCTTTCACCCTTTTAGTTTTAAGGAAATGTAGAACTCTGCCCAAAGCCGTGAATGCCCATTCAACAAACTGACGACTTCTCTTCTGCTGACATTCAATTAGTGATGGATGCTGGTTGCATACATCTTCCAGTAATGGAAGGAAAACTTCTTCTATTTTCCCTAGACCCCTGACATCCTTGAGTTCACCAGTTGGGGTTGAGGACAATTCTGTGGGCAAAGAAGAAGAAGCAGGCTGAGGTAACACTAGAGCAGCTTGATTTTCCTCTTGTGGGGCTTCCACTTCCATTCGTCCAGCTTGAGCTACAGATTTTGGGGATGCAGTTAAGCCAGCAGCTTGATCTAATTGATTCTCATTTTCAGACTTAGGAATATAGATCTTGGCATCAATGATACACTTGTCCTGCATAAGATAGCCCCTCCCACGGTGACGAAGTTCACTTATAGGCATGAAATTTGTGAAACCCCAGTCACTCTCTTCTGCATTGAACTTGTGTGTAGCATCTGAAAAATCCATATATCAAGATTCAAGAGTCAATTGCGGCTGATAAAAGATTAATTTACTTGATTATCAAATTAATATGGCATTTTATGATATGCATGTGTTCAAAATGATCTAGAAAAGTATCCTTGAAGAAAGGAAGTTTTAGCAGTCCTGAGTATTTCCCAGTGCCAGCCCGTTATCAGAGATATATTGCTCAATCAATTGAAATCAGTGATGGTTTCATAATCTTGCAGAATCAAATGATTCTAAAACGCGGATCTCTTCTTAAGTCTTAACCTTCCCAAATAACATGCATGCAATCGGTAGTGTTCCGATCTCATATGCTCAAATATCTTATAATACATCATCAGGGGCCACAGATTTAACCAGGAGAAATCCCCAAACTTTAAAAGAGAACAAATAATAGAATTTAGAAAGATGCCTCTCTTTATTGTCCACACGCTATTAATTTGATTAGTTACAGCCAAACTGAAAGTAGCATTTCTGGACCAGTCAGGAGGCAAACTTGCAGAGTCCGCAGCATCCAAATACAAGGACAAGTGATCCACCTTGTTCCCATTTGGAAACATAAGAATCCTCCTAAAGGAAAATCCAAAGAAGATCAAATTCAAAGCACAGAAATGAAAATCAAGTCAAGGAGTACAAGCATTTAACCAGATGATATTCAAGGAAATACCATGGATAACCACCGACGATGAAAGTCTGGGAGTATAACTTCTTGGCGCTCAGTTTCGAGAAGTTCTCAATTATCCATGTGAACAATTTCTCATCCGTTGAATCATCTGTTCGTGGATTATCCATTCGTACAAATCATCAACTCCTGCACAAAGATCGATGAATGAAAATTGATCCTGAACAGTATAGTTTCCGGCCAAACAAGTCTCAAAGTTGTTCTTCAACACTAAATGAAGATACATGCAAACTCAGAGCCGAACAGATTTACATAAAAAAGCACCATCAAGATCAGAATAAATAAATGAAAATGGATCCTAAACAGTATAGTTTCAGGCCAAACAACTCTCAAAGTTTTTCAACAATAAATGAAGATACGTACAAACTCAGAGCCCAAATGCAGGATATCACAATTCCCAAACACAAACAACATTTCTGGTAGTAGAAACTAGAAATATACCTTCAAACACAACCAAGGGTTTAGGATTTTGGAGACGGAAAAAGCTCTAACGAAACACCACAAAGACTATCGGAGTTGGAAGCGGATGATGCCTGCAGGCTGCAGTGAAGTGAAGAGAGACACTTTTAAAGTGTGTTAGAAATTGGGTTTTCACTTTTTAGCTCACGAGATAGGACTTTTTGGAAAGGTAAAACCGTAAAAGTAGCTTTTTTGTCTTTAAATTTTATATTATCTTTTTATTTTTGTTGTTTTTTTCTTTGTATATTTTAGTGAATTTTATCTGAATTTTTTTAATAAATTCACTACATATTTTATCGTATATTTTTTTAATTTAAGTTACAATTTAAATGTTTTATATTTTATCATATTTTTTAATTTGAGTTATTAATTTAAATGTTAAAGATTAGGTTTTTATTTTCTAGAATCATTTTTGACTAGATTTGTCTCATTTGCCGACAGTCTCAATTAAACAGAAAAAGAATTTGTCAAGAGTAATACATAATTCTGAATTCGTCACAATCAGACTTGAAGCTAGAGAGATATGACCAACTTTTTTTTATTGTGAAATAAGTTACTCACTTTTGGAACTCAATTTGATCTTATTTGATGACGATCCCAATTGGATAAAAAAAAGACTTGTCAATAATAACTCGTATCTCCAAACTCAGCGTAATTAAATTTAAAATGAGAAATATATAATTACACTCCGTCATTAAGATCAACAAGTGAAACTTTTAGGAAATAAACCAAAATCACAAGAAAAAAAAATAAAGAGCTAAATGACAACATACTTGAAAAATAAAGAATAAAAGTTACATTTTGACCAATTTAACTTTTAGAGATTAACTTATAAGATCAAAACTCAAAAAATTAAAATATATTAATTTCATGACTTTAAATAATTAAGAAGTATACAATAGACTTTCGAAAATTGAATTATTTACAAGAATATTGTAAAAGATCAATTTATGCATTTATTTATGTATTCTCTAACAACTTCAGAAATGCCATGATTATATTATATATGACACCAAAAACACATTACTGTAGAAAACAGCTAAAACACGCCATAGCCTAATTGAGTCTCCATGTCAGTATCCTCAAAACCCTTTTCTGCCTCTTCCAAGTGTCTCTTCTCTATATTAAGGTCCAGTTCTGCCATAGCCATTTTCACTCTCAGTTTCTTCATTTCAATCTCCAAAGCAACCACTTTCTCCTTCAGTTTTCTCACTTTCTCTGCTCTTTCCAAATAAGCCTTCATACCCAATGCAGATTCAACATGAGGCTCCAACCATTTCAACTCAAATCCAAAGGTCTCAAGTTCCTCCCATAAGCCTTGAAGCTGCTTGCAGGCAGTGTCATCACCCATATCTCTTACCTTCATATTCTTGAGAAAATATAAAACTCTACCCAAAGCTATGAAAGCCCAATGTATGAACCTTGAACTTCTTCTTTTCTGGCTTTCAATCAGATAAGGATGCCATGAACACACTTCCTCAAGTAATGGAACCAAAGCTTGTTCTTCTGGTTCCAAGCTGCTGAAATCTATAAGATCTCTCAGAGAAATTAAGGGCACTTCCACAGGTTCATCATCTATAGAAGGATACAATGGGGCACTAGGTAGGACAGTGTGTCCTTGTTTAGGACTTGGTGTGTCATGAGATGGTCCTTCATTTCCTTGATGTATGAGTTCTAATTTTGAGATTTGACTAAACTGACTCCACATAGAGTCAAAGGATGTGACACTAAATGTGTCATCCGAGGAATCTATTCCTTGGTCTTCAAGCTGTATTGGTTCGGATTCCGCTGTGTTTGTTTGTGCAGGTTCATCACTAGGAATTTCATGCCTTTGTGTCGTTATGTTTTCTTCAATGTTGAAAGGGTCATCAGAAAGGGATAATTCTACTTCTATGATGCAAGTTTTGTTCACAAGATATCCAAACTTGGTATTATAGAAGTCACTAAGATGCACGAATGGTGAACCCCAGGCTTTATATCCAGAATTGAACTTCTGCTGAGTCTCTGAAAAGAAAATTAGATGTATAAAAATTGACTAACTATGCTCTAAATATAAAGGCAACATAGACGGTTACATTAAAATATAAATACAGTGAAACTCATATTTGTACTTAAGGAAGTTCAATCATTTTAATGAAAAAACAAAGGAATAAGGAAAACAACATTCATAACTAGAAAAGGAGTGCAAAGTGAAATACCCTTTACAATGGACAGGGTGCTATCCAACTGATTAATAAGAATCAACTTGATATGAGCAAATTTTCTCCATCTAAATGATGGTAAAAAGGAATCCGAAACCTTCAAAACCAAGCACAAATATTGCTCCCCACTCTTTTCTATTTGATGCACAACAATTCGCCTGATTGAGAAATTGATCAATTGGAATTAGGAAAACATTATATATATATATATGTACTGTTTAACAATTAGAAATTCACATCTTATCCAAAATCAAAAAAATTAGAAATTCACCAAGTACCTACCATTTACTATCGCCCACATGAAAAGAACTGGAGCGTAAGTCCTTGGTTTTTTTCCTTGAGAAATCTTCAATTTTCCATGTAAATTTCTTAAACTCAATCATGCTTCCCCTGCTTCTTTTCAACTGTATTAGTTACCAACCTATACAGACAAAAACAATGAATGTCTTTAAAGTCCAAAAATCAGAACTCAAAACTCACAAGATGGGTGAAAGAAGAGAGAGAGAAAGAGATATCCAAACTTACACGAAGGATAGAAATGTTTATGAAGGAGGTGTTTGAATCTCACAAGTACCTTAAAAGACAAATATTGGAAAAGGTCAACTCAACTGATAACACCAATCAACCTCATAAGAAATTCTAAGGGAATAACTTGGTTATGTATTAGAAATAGTCATCGCCTTTAGGTCTATACTTTATGTTGATCGGATTCTCAAACTTGGTTGAGTTTCATATAATTAATTAGAAAGAGTGATCTCTACATAAATAAATACTATAACCGATAAAAAAAAAGTCAGCTACAGGTTGCAAATTTATTATTTGCCTTATTCAACTATCTTAATTTTTTTAACATCATTGGAAATTATTCCTCAACTGACATGCCCGATTTAAAAAAGAAAGTAAACTGCAGGTTGNCAGGGTACCAAATTGCAATTTACCCTTTTTTTAACATCATTGGAAATTATTCCTCAACTGACATGCCCGATTTAAAAAAGAAAGTAAACTGCAGGTTGCGAATCTATTAGTTGTCTTATACAACTATCTTTCTTTTTAAATACGCACGCATATGTTGTAGTATTGTACACAGATAGATAGATATATATATATACAAACATTGAATTCTCTTCTCATAACATAATTTACCTTGTATCGTTATTCTTTAACGCGTTATTAGAACAACTGAAAATAAAAGATTGACACAAAGGAGAAAGAAACACTCACAATTAAGGATAAATTTACTACTGCAAACTATGGCGTTAATTTAGGTCATCAAAACACTGGACTGTTCAAAAACAACTTAAAGTTCGACATTAAAAAAAAAAGTAACACTTAAAGGAAGTCATTAAAGTCACCACTTGAAAACTCTAAATGCAATAATCCTATTGCATCTATTCACAGCCCCACCAAACAGACAATGATCTTACAAGTCTATGATCTCCCATATCCTAATTCAGCATCCAGATCCATCTCCACAAACCCTTGTTCTGCTTGTACCAATTCTCCTCTTGCTGCCTCAAGATCTAACTCTGCAGCAGCAAGCTCTATTTTGAGCCTCTTCATTTCCATCTCAAAAGCATCCACATTTCCCCTCAACTTATTCACCCGTTTTGTCCTCTCTACATAATTTTTCATGCCTAAAGCGGATTGAACATGAGGCTCTAGCCAGGTCAAATCAAATTTAAATGTCTCAAGTTCCTCCCATAAAATTTGCAGATGACTACAGGCCTCATTGTTCATGTCTTTCACCTTTTTATTCTTCAGGAAATGCAAAACTCTGCCTAATGCCGTGAATGCCCATTCAATAAACCGATGACTTCTTTTCTGCTGACATTCAATAAGTGATGGATACTTTGTACACACTTCCTCCAATAATGGAACGAAAACTTTTTCTATTTGCCCAAGACCCCTGAAATCCACAAGCTCACGAATCGGGTTTGGAGACACTTCAGTAGTCAATGAAGAGTTCCCATTGGCAGCTGCTTGATCACCTTGATTCTCATTTCCAGAATTGGGAATAGAAAGCTTAGCTTCAATGATACATGTGTCATTCGCAAGATTACCCTTCCCAAGATCATAAAGTTCATCTAAAGGTATAAGTGATTTAAAGCCCCAGCAATAGTTTCTTGAAGTGTACTGCTGTGTACCATCTGGAAAATCAATATGTGAAGATTCAAGAGTCAGTTGTGTCCAATAGTAAATGAGGTCACAAGATTACCAAATGGATATGGCCTATGGGATTAATAGTACACATGAGGAATTTTAACTCTCAAAAGGAGAAAGAAATTGTAGTTGTCATTGTTGGACTAAATCAAATGACAGTGTCTTAGAGTCGGGACTCAAAATTTTTAGAGTGAAATCTCCAACCGTGATAAGCATAGAATTCAAAAATAGAGTGGCATATTTCAGGTGCTAACTTTAGTGGTTTGATATATCCATAGGAAATGTAAAGACTCAATGCAATGCTTCAACAAAAACATGGTAAGAATCACGATGTCCATTCAAAAACTTGATAACATAACCAAAATAGAAGATCAAAAAATGAGAAAAGAAATCCCCCAAACTGAATATACCTTTTTTGACCGTCTTCATTCCATCTTGGTTAATCACAGCCAAGCTTAAAGTCACATTTATGGACCAGTCGTCTGGTAAACGACTAGAATCCGCAACATCCAAGTATATAGACAAGTAATCCACATTGTTCCCTTTTGGATATAAGATAATTTTCCTAAAGGCAAGACCAAACAAGATCAACTTTCAAAGCACACAAATGCAAAAGCACAAACATTCTAGTAAATTCCAGCGAAAGGGGATTCAAGTAAATACCAACTTACCAAGCATAACCAGCGACCATGAAATTCTCGGAGTAAAGCTTCTTGACTTTCAATTTGGAGAAGTTTTTAACTGTCCATGTGAATTTACCTTTGATGAAATAATTGTTAAATATTATGGAATATATTAAAATATTATTCCGTTTTTAATATTATAATTTGATAGGTTATTAAGAATTACAATCAATTATTGCACCATTAATGTTTAAAAAGATGATTTCTCAAATCATAACAAAAAAATTATCCAAAATTCTCAAATCTTAACAACAAGATTACAATCTTTACACTATTAAGTATTTTGTGAAAGAATTTTTATCGTCCTTGTAATTTTGTATAATTCTAATGAAATGTAATAGATCAAATTTAACATTTTAATATATATATATATATATTATATTTATATATTATATATATATATATGTATTTTGTTACAATTATTTTGTATATTTTGATACTGACAAAATAAGGTTATCTAATAAAATTTGAATTAATCAAATCAAAATATTATATTATTTTTTTTGGCCAAAATCAAAATATTATATTTGACTTATGTTATTTTATAAAAATAAATAAAATATTTCGAAAATATTTTTTAAAGTTTATCTTAGTCACACCCGTGATGTGGAACACCAAACCTTTGTGATCGTGATGTCAAATCGGTGAACATATATCTAAATTAAAGCTCTTTTCTACCAAAAAAAAATTAAAGCCCACAATGACATGTTAGGTGAGTAAGATATTAAATTTTTTATGCGAGGTATTGATGGTTACATGCTTACATGCATAATTTTATGGTTCGGTGTTCAAATATGAGTAATCACTTCGCTCTCTACACATACTTACAAGTAATTTACAGAAACATCAATGGCATTACACTTGGCAAACTATATATAGCCCAAACAAGAACTCACATTATAATTGGGAGATTTTTATTTATCATCTTAATACATATTTAATGGGAAAAAGATAAACCCATATCAAAATTTTATCATAATTAGATCCCTTATCATCTAAAAAATGTCATAGCATAGTTGAGCCTCCACGTTAATCTCCTCAAAGCCCTTTGTTTCTTCCACCAACTGTCTCTTTTCAATATTAAGATCAACTGAAAAATAAAAGATTGACACAAAGGAGCCAGAAACACTCGCAAATTAAGGATAAATTTACTACTAAAAACTATGGCGTTAATTTAGGTCATTAAAACACTGGACTTTTCAAATACAACTTAAAGTTCGACATTAAAAAAAAAAAAAAAAAAAAANNNAAAAAAAAAAAAAAAAAAAAGTATAACACTTAAAGAAAGTCATTACTATCAACACTTGAAAACTCTAAATGCATTAATCCTATTGCATTTATTCACAGCCACAACAAACAGAGAATGATCTTACAAGTCTATGGTCTCCCATATCCTAATTCAGCATCCACATCCATCTCCTCAAACCCTTGTTCTGCTTGTACCAATTCTCCTCTTGCTGCTTCAAGATCTAACTCTGCAGCAGCAAGCTTTACTTTGAGCCTCTTCATTTCCATCTCAAAAGCATCCACATTTCCCCTCAGCTTATTCACCCGTTTTGCCCTCTCTACATAATTTTTCATGCCTAAGGCGGATTGAACATGAGGCTCTAGCCAGGTCAAATCAAACTTAAATGTCTCAAGTTCCTCCCATAAAATTTGCAGATGACAACAGGCCTCATCGTTCATGTCTTTCACCTTTTTATTCTTAAGGAAATGCAAAACTCTGCCTAATGCTGTGAATGCCCATTCAATAAACCGACAACTTCTTTTCTGCTGACATTCAATAAGTGATGGATATTTTGTGCATACTTCCTCCAGTAATGGAACGAAAACTTTTTCTATTTTCCCAAGACCCCTGAAATCCACAAGCTCACCAATCGGGTTTGGGGACACTTCAGTAGTCAATGAAGAGTTCCCATTATTCTGAATAGGCTGAGCTGAAACTTGTGCAGAAAGTGGTGGAACAATAGGTGCATCTCGGCATCGATCAACTTTCTTTGGGGGTTCCACTTCCATTGGTCCAGCTTGATCACCAGATTTCTGAGATGCCTTGTCAGCTGCTTGATTACCTTGATTCTCGTTTCCAGACTTGGGACTAGAAAACTCAGCTTCAATGACACATGTGTCATTCGCAAGATAACCCTTCCCAAGATCATAAAGTTCACCTAAAGGCACAAATGATGTAAAGCCCCAGTCACTCGCTCTTGAAGTGAACTGGTGTTCAGCATCTGGAAAATCAATATGTGAAGATTCAAGAGTCAGATGTGTCCAATAGTAAATGAGGTCACAAGATTACCAAATGGATGGCCTATGGGATTAATACTACACATGAGGAATCTTAACTCTCTCAAAAGGAGAAACGAAATTTTAGTTGTCATAAGCATAGAATTCAAAAATAGAGTACCATATTTCAGGTGCTAACTTTAATGGTATGATATATCCATAGGAAATGTAAAGACTCAATGCAATGCTTCTACACAAACTTGGTAAGAAACACAATGTCCATTCAAAAACTTGATAACATAACCAAAATAGAAGATCAAAATATGAGAAAAGAAACCCCCCAAACTGAATATACCTTTCTTGACCGTCTTCTTTCCATCTTGGTTAATCACAGCCAAGCTGAAAGTCGCATTTCTGGACCAGCCGACAGGTAAACGACTAGAATCCGCAACATCCAAGTATATAGACAAGTAATCCACATTGTTCCCTTTTGGAAATATGAGAATCCTCCTAAAGGCAAGACCAAACAAGATCAACTTCAAAGCACACAAATGCAAAAGCATAAACATTTTAGTAAATTCCAGCGAAAGGGGATTCAAGTAAATACCAAGCATAACCAGCGACGATGAATTTCTCGGAGTAAAGCTTCTTGATGTTCAATTTGGAGAAGTTTTTAATTGTCCATGTGAATTTATCTTTGATGAGACCACTGGTTTGTTGATTATCCATTCGCAATTTTGTACAAACCACTAAGTCCTGCACGAACAATGACAACTAACCCCTATTCATTTCCAATTTTCCATATACAACATTGAATACATACATGTATATATACCTATATAAAACGATGATATACCTGAACAGAATAATTTCGGTAAAGTAACTCGTGAAGCTATTCAACACTAAACGAAGATACACACAACTCAAAGTGAACAAATATACAAAAATAAATTATATCGGGTCATACAAAACAGAGATTCAATGCTTCATCAACACAGTAGAGTACAAGACACAGAGAGTGATAGATTCAAAATCAAGAGCTCTGAATCGAAATAGGAAAACTTAAACACAAGAACGAAACGAAATCAGGTAAAGGATAGAATAAGTAGTGGTGAGAGGGACGAACCTGCCAATGATTGAGCGATTGAAGCGCTCAGAGAAAGAATGGGGATGGGTATGAAATGAAGTCAATGGGTTTATGGAGGAAGAAAGCTCGAACAAACAAACCACACTGTGAACTTCTGACACGCAAATAAAAAGTTGACGCCTGAGGGCAGTTTTTGAGCATAAAAGGCGTGACTCTTTTTATTTTAAATTTAAAGTTTTGTTCCGTTTTTTTTCTTTAAGAAAAAAGGGGGACTTTCGGCCTACCATCTGAGAAGTTACTGAAGTTTTTAATTTTTTATAATTTATAGTGTCCTTTTATTTTTTTTATAAAAAAAATTTATATATATTATTGTAAAATGTGTGAAATAAAAATATTTAGAGTAGAGAGAAAAGTAGGAGAAAAGAGAGGTTCTATACTTCTATTATTCAAATAGGCAAAAAATCGGTTGGTGTCCCTAATATTTGAGGTCAATTTCAGTTATACCACCAACGTTTGTTTTATGTTAGTTATGCCCTTAACGTTTCACATTATTGTCAATTATATCCTAACCTATTAATTTTTTTTGGGCCAAAGTCTTATTTCGTAATCATCAGGGTCGTCGTGTATCTTGTCAGAGACTTAAGGGACCAAAACGGAACTTTGAGAAAACTTGAGGGACTAAAATAGGACTTTGGCCCAAAAAATTGAGGTGTTATAATTGTAAGATAAACTTTAATACTCAAAGATTTAATGAGTAGAAGAAAGTGTGTACCTTAATCAATAGCTTTCAAGAACTTGAAGAGAGTTTTCTTCCTTCGACCCTTCTTCCTTTCTTGTTCTCTAATGGTTGAGAACTCAGCTTATCCATTCATGTCTTATCCTCTTATCTCAAAAATGTGAGGCTCTTATATGAAGGGAGAAGGAAGGGTATTGAAACCCTACTGGGCTCTAATTTCCTTAAGCCCAACCATCATCACATTGGGCCTTCTTTTTATTAGACCTAATCCATTAGTCACATGGGCCACATAATGGTTTATTATAAAATAATCCAACAATAATTGACAACTGTGAAATGTCAAAACAAATATCGGAGGTATAACTGAAACTGACCTCAAACGTTAGGGGCATCAACAATTTTTTTTTCTATTCAACTAATATTAATATTTTACATCAACATCTAAAATCTCTATTTATCGGTTTCTTCAAAGTGAGAAATCCTTTGAACAAACTTCCTGCAAATCAATGAATGAGTAATATTTTAAGTAGTGTGATTGTGTAGACGAACTTTCTCCTTGTTTTAGTTATATTTTTATAATGAAGGTGATGCCTAGGGGTGTTCATTGGGTTGGGCTAACCCGCCAACCCGTTAAAACCAACCCAACCCACTAGTTTGGGTTGGTTTGGGTTGAGCTGGTGGGTTGGTTTGGGTTCAAAAAGTTGAGCCCGCTGTGGTTTTGGTAGGGCTGTGGATTTCAAGATTTTGAGCCCGCTCAACCCAAACCAACCCGTCGGCCCGCAAAAATATTAAATAAAAAATAAAATTAATTTTTATTTAGTTAAAATTCTATTTTAATATCANAACCAACTCGCCACTGTTTAGTTTGGGTTGACTCAATTATTTTCTTTAGCCCAACCCAACCCAACCTGCCCTAAACCAAACCAAACCCAACCCAATCCAGCCCGTGAACACCCGTAGATGCCCATCTCTGTAAGGAACTCTCTTGATTTATGGAGAGATTTTCTCTATGGCTTAATATCTAAACCGTTTAATTCCTGTGATCATGAACCTTTAATATGATTGAGAGCTTCAATTTGAAGTTATAATCAATGGATTCTTGAACTGTAATTCGGGATTTCTTAAATGACGGTGTCTCTAATTTATTGTGAGGTTTGTCTAGTGAGCTTTTCGCCTTTTCGGGTGGCCGGCAAGGGCATCTTTATTTGAGAGCAAGTTCATAACTATTATCAATCTTAATTCACACAGTTGAGATTTTAAAACTTTAAAATGAAAAGAATGTTTTTATGGATTACACTTTTAATATTAATTTTTATTTGAAAAAACTGAGATAAATCATTTTTACTGTAAATGTAATAGATCAAATTTAACATTTTAATATATATTTATTATTTTGTATATATATTTTTTTGTTACAATTGTTTTGTATATATTTTGATACTGACAAAATAATACCATCTAATAAAAAATGAATATATCACATTAAAATATTATATTTGACTTATGTTATTTTAAAAAAATAAATAAAATATTTCAAAAATATTCTTTAAGTTTATCTTAGTCACACCCCTTATGTGCAACACCAAGTCTTTGTGATAGTGATGTCAAATCGGTGAGCAATACTGAGTATATATCTAAATTAAAGCTTTTTTTTCTAAGATATTAAAAGAACCCCTAAACATCAATGGCATTACACTTAGCAATTATAGCCAAAACAATAACTCACATTATAATCAGGAGATTTTTATTTATCATCTTCCTTATTTAAAGGGAAAAAGAAAAACCCCTATCAAGTTTTTATCATTAATTAGATTCCTTATCATCTAAAAAATGTCATAGCATAGTTGAGCCTCCACGTCAATCTCCTCAAAACCCTTTTCTTCTTCCACCAAGTGTCTCTTTTCAATATTAAGATCAACTTCAATTACAGCCAAACTTGCCCTCAGCTTCTTAGCTTCATTCTCTAAAGCAACCACTTCTTCCTTCATTCTTCTAATTTTCTCTGCTCTTTCCAAATAATCCTTCATTTTCAATGCATTTTCCACATGAGGCTCTAGCCAAGTCAAGTCATCAAACCCAAATAACTTAACTTCCTCCCATAAACTTTGCAAGTGTTCACATGCAGATTCATCCATATTTTTCACCTTGTTAGTCTCAAGGAAATACAGAACTTGACCCAAAGACATGAACGCCCAGTGTATGAATTTTGGGGTTCTTTTCCTTTGGCTTTCAATCAGAGAAGGATACCTTGAACACACATCATCTAGTAACACAACAAAAGCTAATTCTTCCACATTTAAGCTCTTGAAATCTATCAAGTCCATAAGTGGAGTTAAGGGCACTTCCACAGGCTCATCATCTATAGTAGGATACAGAGGTGGAGCAGATGGTTCATAGTGTCCTTGACTAGGACTTAGTGTCTCATCTTCTTCCTGATTCCATGATGAAGAATCGTCATTAATGGATTTGAAACTTGCTGTTTTCCCATCAGAATCTACACTTTGAACTTCAAGATGTGTGGAATCTTCATGCATTTTTGGGTCTATGGTTTTGTTGTTGGTGGTGGTGTCTTCAATTTTAAATGCAATGTCTGAGATGTATACTTGTGCTTCTATGATACATGCGTTGTTCACAAGATACCCTTTTGTGGCATTGCAAAAGTCATTGAGATTCAAGAATGAAACTCCCCAGCTACTATGTCTTGCATCAAATTTCTGTTGGGTCTCTGGAAAAGAAAAATATAGGTACAAATGGAGAATTAACAGAAGAAAAAAAGAGTGATTAATTTGAATAAGAAGAGAGATTTTATATAAATTATTAAATACCCTTTGTAATGGACATCTCGCTGTCCATTTGATTTATAAGAGACAACTTGAAATAGGCATGTTTGGTATTTCCATGTGATGGCAAAGAATCTGCAACCTTCAAATACAAAGATAAATGCTCCACGCCTTTTTTAATTGGATTCACAAGGATTCGCCTGAGTTTGAGATATATACATACATACATATATGAAGTTAGATATCTACACATAAATGAATTAGTACATTTTGGAAATTGAGTAATTTAAGTACCCACCATTTACAACCTCCGATTTCAAAAGCCTCGGAGCGAAGTTTCTTGGCTTTGTTTTTTGAGAAGTCTCGAATTATCCATGTGAACTTCTTGAATGCGATATCCTTACTTCCTTGCTGATTCTCCATTGCAATATGATGATAGCTCAAAAACTTCTAATCTGTGAAAAAGTATGTGTATGCCAAAAAAAAATATATATGATTGAAAATTGGTATTGGGTGGCTTTTGCAGAAAGAAATACGTGGAGAGAAAAAAATTTATGGAGGAGAGATCGTTGAATGAATCTCATAGTTCAGACTTCAGAGGCTGAAATGGGAAGGAAAACGAAGGGAAGCTGTGTGCCATAAAATTGATAAAGTCAAACTCAACTCAACTAGGCATGTATCTACAACGAAGCTACTTAGAAGTTTTCAATGCTTATAATTGGGGAGATGTTAGATAATTAATCATCCAATTGAAATTTCAAAGGGAATAACTTGCTTGACAAATTATTCCATGTTATTCGATTTTGTTGAATTTGGTATTGTTATTATGTACAAACTCTGGTTTCCATACACGAACTAAACATTAAAAAAAAAACAGTTCAACACTCTGCTTTCAACCAAATATTTTATTTTCTGAAACTAACTTTAGAAGACGAATGCCACCTCAGTTAGAACCTTATTAGAGTCCACGGTCATGATTACGCACGCAATGTTCATTTTCATATCCTTTTAAATGCGATATTTATTTACATCTTTCTATCTCTCTCTTAAACTAGAGAAATTGTACAGAAAATCCACATTAGAAGAACATTACATCTCTAGTCAGATACATATTTAATAAAACATTATATGTACACAGACTATGATATTATACATACATTGATACATACATATATATAAATTAAATGTTGTAATAATGTAATTAGAACATTGCATAACCCAAGCCAGCGTTCAAATCCATCTCTTTGAAACCCTTTTTAATTTCCACAAGCTCTTTCGTTGCAACCTCATACTCCATTTGTGCAGAATCCAATTCTTCCTTTAGCTTCTTCACTTTAATCTCCAAATCTGCCACATTCTGTGTTACTCTCTCTACTTCCTCTGCTTTTCCCAAATTACCCTTCACACTCAAAGCCGATTCAACATATGGCTCGAGCCAATTTAAGCTAAAACCAGACGACTTCACAAGCTCTTCCCACAATCCTTGAAGTTGCTCACACCCTTCCTCATTCATATCCCTCACTTTCTTCGTCTTTAGAAAATACAGAACTTGGCCTAATGACGTAAATGCCCATAGCTTGAACCATCGTGATCTGTTCTTTTGGCTTTGTATCAGCGAAGGATGCCACGTGCAGGCTTCTTCTAATAGTGGCACGAAATGGGCTTCTTCCGGCCCAAAACTTTCCACGTCTATGAGATCTCTCAGTGTCAAATCATGGGCTTGGGCTTGGGCTTCTTCGGTTTGGCTAGAATTAGAGTTAGACCCTTCGCTGATTAAATCCTCTGATTCTTCTGCATGCTCACTTTGATCAGATTGTGGAATCTTGGGGTTGGGGGTAATATCGGAAACACAAATGTGGGCTTCGATGACGCACGTGTTTTTCACGAGGTATCCTTGTTTGGGATCGTAGAAGTCGCTGAGAGTTACGAAGGATGAACCCCAACTACGATGTCCTCCATTGAATTTCTGATGTGTTTCTGGAGATTAATTAATCAACAGAACAAGAAGAAATTAATTAAAAGGATTATTAATTATTTAATTATACTTCAGATTGTTTAATTAATTAATCCTACCTTTGACGACGGTTTTCTTGGGATCTAACTGATTAACGAGAGCCAATTTGAAATACGTGTTTCGGTTCCAACCATATGGTGGTAATGAATCAGCAACCATCAAATACAATGAAAAATGGTTCACGTCCCTCCTCAATGGATACACACAGATCTTCCTGGATTTCATTAATTTAACTTGCATTACGAAATAGTAAACTAAAAATTAAGGAAAAATTAAGGATCAGTGGTTTTTATTACTAGCTAGTACCATTTATAGCCGTAGATTTTAAAAACCTTGGACCGTAGATTCGCGGTGTTGAGTTTTGAGAAGTTCTCGATTTTCCATGTGAATTTGTCAAAAACAATGCCCTTTCCTTGCTGATTCTCCATTAATTCTGGACTAACAAAAGTAGCATCTACAATTGAGAAAACGGAAGATATTAAAGAAATTCTCAAAATATGTATACAAGTTATGTAATTAATTAGAATTGAATTCTGAGACCTAAGATACTTAATTAATCATCAAAAGTTTCAAACCTGTCGAAGGCATAAACGAAAGACAGTGGATTTAGTTTGAAAGATCAACTTAGCTTGGAGCAATTTATATATATATAGATAGAAAACCAATTAGAAGTTCCCAGATGGCTCCTGAAAAACAAAATGTACCAAATTAAGATAGTAATATATAGGCTTATTATGGATACGAAATGTTTAAATAGAGGTTTAGGAATACATATAACAGAGTTTCGTGGTGGGAGATGAAACGAAGATTTAGGAGACTTGCAAGTTGCTAATATGGTGACCGAGGTTGCTTACTCTGGGAATTGAAGATCGTGGAATCCAAGATTCTGAAATGAAAGCAAAGCTAGAGAAACGAAGAGAAGAAGAAGAAGTAGAAAAAGAAAACCAGATATCTAAGTCAAGTCCACAGCCTTAGTCCTCCTAGTTCTAGTAAAAAGAATTTCAAACATTAATGCCTCGGACTTATGCTATACGTACGTACTGACGAATTTTCAAAGAAAGAACTTGCAAATTTACTCCTTGATTTAACAAAATAACATATAATAAAAGGATTCAATATAGTGTTTTATTATTATTATTTTTGCTCCTCATCTTTTCCTGATGGGTAGGGAGAAGTGATTTTCATCTTCTTTCTTTGTTATTTTGATTTAGTATTTTTCAAATTTTTTGTGGTGATTTTATTTAAATTTATTTTGATTATAATTTTTCTGTATAAAAGATTTTATTTCTAATACTAAATGGACTCAGATTTAAATATATTTATATGTTAAACAATTTTTACTCATTCCTCCAATTAATAGAAAAGAGTTTTATGACATTTATATATGACTTTAAACTTATAACTTTTTTTATATACAAGGAGTATAATGATAAATATTTGGTTGATAGTACTACTAAGAATGAAAAATATGATGAGTTAGATTCATGTTTCTCTTTTAATTTCAACAAAGTTTATATTTTACTATTCATCTATATTATTGGATTAGGTTATATATATATATATATGTGTGTGTGTGTGTGTTAAATATGATATATTGATATGAGCTTTTCTATAATATAATTTAATGAATTTTGATTTCTTAAAAAATATAGATTTTTATCTATATATAAAATGAAAAATAGTCAACATATGAAAATCAAATAAAATGTAATTATGTAAACATTAATGTTGTAAAATCTCCCTCTCAAATTAATAGGACAAATGATATATGAAGATAAAATATCTATATAATGCAATTGGCTGTTTCATTGTCATATGTCATTTTCGCTGGGACCCTCTAGAACGCGTAAGACACTTGTAGCAGAACTCAGAACCTTTCTATGAAAAAAAAATAACTCAACCTTGGATCATAATATAAGCAACTTTGTTTCGAATATTGAAACTGAAAGCAATATAAGGGAAAAGCACAGACTTTTGTCCACAAAATTGACAGGTTGAAACTTGGAATGATAATCAAATTGTTATAAGTACAGGTTTTTTCCCAACTCCCAAGTTTCACTGTCTTGTGTTATATATATGGAAGAGCAATTTTGGGAGGAAACGTGGATTATATTGATGCTTAAAATTTTAGGTTAGGGCACAGCGATATGCTTCTACATAAAATTATGAGAGAATCACAAAAGATGTTTTGGCGTTAATGGATGAATATATACAAAACTACATTTCTCCCGTCTTAATAAAGACGGACAAAAAAAATGAGAGTTCCGCATTATAATTAATTGACGTAAACTATATGTTATTGAATAGAGTAATACGAAATGAAGTTTCTCAGAAGTTATTGCTGGAATTGAGATGTCATTGAAAGAGGAAGATATTTCAATGATCCTTCAAATGAATTAAAGATGTCCAAAACCTTAATGAATTTTAATTATTATATTACCATCTCTGTACGTATCCCAATATACCTTATAAATAATTTAGGTTAAAGTGTANAAAACCTTAATGTATTTTAATTATTATATTACCATCTCTGTACGTATCCCAATACTTTTGGTCTTATAATTTTGACAAAGATTTTAATTTGGTCCCATAATTTTAGTAAAGATCTCAATTTAGTCTCATAATTTTTTTTTTAAATTTTGATTCAAAATTTTTAAAAACGTCCGATCGTTGATTCTATAATAATCTCTTCGTGACATTTCCCTTTAATTATTATTATTATTATTAAATAAAGGTATATACACGACCTTTAATTTACTGAATTACTTGTCATGTATAAATTTAAATTGATTGATTCAATTATTTAAGCCCATGCTCACTAACGTAAAATATTTAGATGATAATAATGTGTGTTAGCGTTTATCTTATAGTGCATGAAGGTTTTGGCAGTATGTAGATGAAAGGCTTACACGTATTTGCTTTAAGAAATTGAATTGCTCTGATGGTGCCAAGTGTCAGAACTCAGTATCTACAAAGAGACACGAAGATGAGTGACATGGTAAGTTGGCAACACTGAAGCGAAGTTTAATTAATTAGAGGGGCAAAAGTGTGATAAGTAACAGGCACCATATACATAGAGTTATTTACTAAGCTAAGCCTCCCATTCCCATAGATAAGTAAGCATAAGAGTAGAGTAGAAGAGAAAATGGAAGAAGTAGTAGGAAAGATGAGTGGTGGTGATGGTGATCAGGTAAGGGCGGGTACAGCGAAGATGAAGATGAAAGTGATGGTGGCGATTGACGAGAGTGATGGAAGCTTCTATGCTCTTAAATGGGCCTTAAACTACCTCATTGAGCCCATGGCTGCCGTGGGGGCGCCCACACCTGATCCAAGCCTGCATCAGGGTATGGTGGTTCTTCTTTATGTTCAGCCCAAACTTCCCCACTTTGCTTTCTCCCCGGTTGGACCCGCCGGAACCGGTTAGTACCTATTCCTATTTTTTCTTTTAAAAAAAATTAATACTTTTTTTTTAGCTAAAATTTAAACAGATCCTTAAACTTTAGGTTTAGGACATAAAAACACTTAAATTTGACAAAAAAAATCTTTGAGTTCTCAGCTTTATTTACTTAAAATAAATTTAAAAGTTGATAAATAGGTTTTTTCAACTATTAAATGAGTTAATATACAGACATCAGATAATTTTTGATATTGATCACTTAATACTACTAAACAACATTACTTTTCTAAAAATTCAAAAGACTTGTTAAATTTTAAATCTCAAAGCTGCTAATAAGTGAATAACTTGAAAACTCAAGTGTTTTTCTTTCATGAAAAAACATTTGAAACTCAGATATTTGTTATCACTTGAGTGTTTAATTTTATCTTTTTCTTTTTTAGCCACTTATCTCTATGTTTCTTTAGATAATTTCATGAAATTATAATTAGATAATTTGAACAAGCATCAGATTTGGACATAGATACTTTATTCAACCTGGTGGTGTACAGTCTACACTCTAGTCCAACTTTCCTCTTGACAATTTCGGAGCTGTAATGACTTATGGCTATTTAAATTTTTTTTGTTCAAAAGTTAGACACGTTGGTGTATATTTATGATTTACATACATTTACTAGTTTTGTATTTCTATTCTTCTGCAAAATTAGCAATTAGTGAGTTCATTATCAAATATAGATTTCAAAATTAAGAGTGATATATATTATGGGTACATACGTGTCATTGTTGGGTGAATATTATAAGATATGGTTAATTTTAGTGGTTGCATGGACAGCATTATATACAACGCCTCAAGTGATGGATTCAGTGAAAAGAGCACAAGAACAAATATCTGCAACTGTACTGTCCAGGGCTCTGCAAATGTGCAAAGACAACCTGGTAATTACTAATCCATATATATATTGCATGAAATCTCCGAAATATATACAAATATAAATCAAGAAGAATGATGAAAATGAATAATGAAGAACAGGTGAAAGCAGAAAGTATAATAATGAATGGAGATCCAAGGGAAATGATATGCCAAGCCGCTGAGGAAATGCATGTTGATCTCCTCGTTATGGGTAGCCGTGGCCTCGGTACTTTCAGAAGGTCACATTTTTCTCACTCTCAGTCTCGCCTACATTTTCATTTCATTTTTTTTTCTTTTTGCTTTCCAAATATTTATAATTCATTAATTTTTAATTTTTTTTTATATTTGACTTTGGTGGCTAGTGTACTACAGGGCAATTCTAGGAAGTGTAAGCGATTACTGTGCACATCATGCAAAAACTCCCATCCTTATTGTCAAGCCCCCCATGCAGCATCATCAAAACAAGCACTAATTATATCATGCCACTTTTTGCTTTATAGTTTATTTATATGTACCCTCTTGTCTTTAATGAAAATAAGTTCTCATCAAGAGTTGCCTACAATTTTTTAATTTTGTATTATATGTTCACCTTGTAATCTTTAAAATCCAAAATCCACTTGGTATATATTCAATTTCACTGTAAGATTCCTATTCAGAATACGGAAGTAATTGGTCAAATGCAGATTAACGAAGACTTTCACTGATCTGATCTGTTCTGTGTGGCCCAAATAATAATTTTGCCTTAAAAATTTGCGGTAGTATATCTAAGGGGAGAACATTATTCAAGGACATTTAACAAAGAAGAAATGGTAAACCGTTAAACTAAAATGCATAAAATAAAATTAGCATAGATAAATTTGTTCAAATTTTTGTCAGATTATTTTTATTAAGAAAAATGCTGGTATATTGATGTATCCGAAAATGTTTTGAATAAGATAATTTTTAATAGAAGATATTTGAGAAAACAAAAAACAGATTGAGAAAACACACTCTTCTCATCTCTACTTGAGAGTCAGCTTTATTTCATGGGCCATACGCGTGTTAGTTGGATATTCTTATACAGCTATATATATATATATAACGGCAGCAATATCATGATTTCGCTTACAATCAGAAACAGAAAATTTTGAGGGAAAAAAAGGGGAAGTGTGGAAGAAAAGTTTTTTCTGAGGATTTTAAATCACACATCAAGTAATGAACGCACGGGAAGTTTAAAAAAAGACAAACTCTCATCAACTTTCTTATTCATCCTGTCTAATTTTTTTCTTAACAGTACTAACTTTTTAGTCCTTAAAATTACTCACAACACAAAATTATTATCTCGAAATCGCACAGTGGCATTGCAGTGTAATAATCTGTCAATCACTAATCTTCTGGCTTGTGCATGAAGCACGATTGGTAAAATCTGTGTGGTAAGTGAACACGTATTTGCTCTCGATCATGTTTGCATAGCCTAGCTGCTGCCAAGTATCTAACATTTTATACGCAAAAAGACACAGAAATCATCGGTCACGGTGAACCGATCGACACGAAGCCTTTATACACACACACAAATAAAAAAGAAAAAAGAAAAGAAAAAGAAAACGGTTGTTTCGAGCAGCTTCATAATGAATTAATTTTATGAATTTCGTTAGCACTGGAGAGAACGTAATATATAAGAAAGAGCGTGATGGAGGGTGGTGATGAGATGAGAGTAGGTACAGAGAAAGACTCGATGAAAGTGGTGGTGGGGATTGACGACAGTGAGGATAGCTTCTATTGCCTAAAATGGGCCCTTGACAACCTCTTCAGCACCATGGCTACTGTGGGCTCGGCCACACCGGAAGCCACCCTCGAAACAGTGGCTATGGTGTTTCTGGTTCATGTGCAGCCCCCTATCGGTGAATATGGTTACCCCGCTGGACCCTTTGGAGCTGGTACATACATACATACAACTATATTTAATTTAATTCCCATTTCATTTTTTCTTTCAAAATAAAAGGGACCAAACTCTATTACTCTCTCTCTCTTTTGTATGATATCCTTTCATCTATACTGTATGATAGTGAATAGAAAATAGGTTGATATATTAACTAAATTATTAATACTGCTGGCATGAGCATGAACAGCGTTTTATACAACACCAGCAGTAGTAGACGCTGCGAAGAAAGCACAGGAAGAAGCATCTGCAGCCATACTGGGTCGGGCATTACAGATGTGCAAAGATAAACTGGTAATTAAGCCTGAATTAATTAAACAATAACTGATAAAATCATCTCTTATTCAGTGATGTATGCGTTAAGACTTAAGAGTGACAAACATATATGCAGGTGAAAGCAGAAACAATGATTCTTAAAGGAGACCCACGGGAAATGATATGTCAAGCAACTGAGCAAGTGCATGCTGATCTTCTAGTTGTGGGTAGCCGTGGTCTTGGCACGCTTTCAAGGTACATATCATATGAATTATGATATGGGGCTCACTGCATTTTATACTTTGCAATATACATTTCCAAATTAATGCAAATTAAATGTCAATACATATATACTTTCATCTATATATGTCGTGAAAATTCCTACTACCCCCATAGTTTTCTTCTTCTTTTGATCAGCAAAGCATTTATTTGGTGGGTGCATGCAGGACATTTTTGGGAAGTGTAAGTGATTATTGTGCTCACAACGCAAAATCCCCGGTCCTCATTGTGAAACCGCCCCTGAAGGAGAGCGAGAAGCAACAACTACACTATTGATTCTCTGAAAGGTGTTTTTTTTTTTTTCTTTCTTGTGGGTAATAATGAATGATTCAATAAGTATAGTGTGTAATGTATGCATATACTATATATGATGAAGGTAGAACACGTAATATGTCCGCCTTTGATATTTTTCTGTAAGCAATCACCAGACTCCTAATTATTATATTTTCCAGCATTTTTTGTGTTCTCTTCTAGAGAAGATAAAATTGGAAATAGAACTAACTTAGATGTGGTTTTTCGCAAATAGTCTGAACTCCTAGTTTTGACAATACATCATCAGATATTCGACAAAATCTGGAAATAGCCGCATCTGTATTATTTACCTCCTATGAAGCATGGACACTTCATTTTGGGAGCGTATCGCCGTGTACACTCGTACGACACCGACACGACACATATTTATAAATTTTAGAATATAAATTAATTTTAGAATATAATTTTGGAAAATAATAATATATATGACATATATTATGAATAAAAATTGTAATTTTTAAATTTTTCATTAAAAATTATGAATATTTAATTATTTGTATATATAAATATATGCCGTGTCATGTTGCGTAATTTTGAGAGTTTGACGTGTCGCTGTGTCCGTGTCCGTACTTCATAGTTTACCTCTAAACGATTGTCATGTGGAGTATTGATTGAAGCAAAAAATTTTAAAATCCTAGGCAGTGCTGTCTCTCGCTATCTGCATCTAGCTCATTCACAAGAACGAGAGTAGTAGGCACTTGACTAAAATTAAATGCTACACTGCATCATTTATATTTTGTAAAGTGCTTCCACAATACGTACATTAAAATTACAATCTCAAATGGCATCTCATTTTTTATGTCCGACTTGTCCGCTAACACAACTACGGAAAACAACTAGCCCTAGCGAGATATGGGGACAAAAGCTCAAGCGAACAACGTCGTTGAGCCTAAACTACTTAAAAAGTAACCAGAAATGGTAGCTCAATCACCTCACCCTCAAATCTGCAACTGAAGCTTCAGATTCCTAAAATTTGAGCACCAAGTTTTCAAGAATGATCCGCATGTTAGATTATCCAGGACTGAACTCACTATTTAGAAGTGCGTAGCTATATTCGAATTATTGTTTTGGGAAAAAAAAATTGAGTATGCACTTTCAGATAACTATTGAAGAAATTTCACTGCCGTCAAATTACAGATATCAAAGGCAATCAAAGGAAAAAAGCACCTATTTTTCCCACCCCCCTAGTCTCATCCCTGGGTCATAGTTTGTGAACAGCCGAAACTCATTTCCTAGTTTGCTCGAGTGCTGAGGCCTAAAACCACAAGGATGCAAGCCCAAAATTTCAGCTGCCCTTTCTTTCTGCACTTCACCTAAATGGAATAGGAAGATTAAATACAAGTTAATGGAATACACGATTTTGTTTTTTGTAGTAGTAATTCCTTAAATTAGCAATGACAGGTCTCATTATGAACACCCCTTCAGCATTATACAATCATTCAGTACAATGATCCACAACCGAATATTAGATAGCTGAGAAAGAAGAGAAATGTTATGTCTACCTGTGAGTAGAAGCAAATATGACTCTCCAGGTTGTTTGAGAAAAGAAATCGTTTCAGCAACTTTCTCCAAGCATTCTTTGCTCTATCACCAAAATAATATCTTAATAAGATATTAAGATGATCAATTCAACCTTGGTATCTAAAATTGATATTCATAAGTCATAACAAAAATGTTCATTTTCCTAAAGATGCCTCTACAACAGTATTTATGAGGAGATATGAAAGAGACTTCGAATTGCTCACAATGACATCCCATGAAAACCTTCAAGAGATATCACAGCTTTTAATGCATCAAACCATCAATTACTGGAAGCTTAAATATCCATGGCACACGCAGTTGAACTCAATGAACAGAACTAGAAATGGGGATATGGCAGAGACAGCATTTTGTCAGTTTGTCTAACCCATTACAATCTTGTATGAAGCAATAACGAGATTTTCATGATAAGGTAGCATTAATGTTGTCATTTCATTACCAAGTCACAGAACATCCTCTATCCCAAAAGAAATACTTACAATTAAACCTACAATTTCACATATTCACAGAAGACAGAACTATAGTTATTTACTTATTTTTAAGGAAAATAGTCAAAATCTCAGGGGGTTAATAATTATAAGCAATCAAGCGCTAGATTAGTTATATACAATTATCCATGCCTTAGAAATTCCGGAGGAATGTATTCTATTGAAACTGCGAGGCATGTTCAGTTAATTCCCCATCTCTTGAATCATTTCTACTTTTCTATGATGTCCATGGACGATTAATAATTGACAATAGCATAAAACACTAAAAAAATATATAAGGTGAAGATCTCACCAAGTAAGGGGGATCTGCAACCACTACTTTAAAGACATTATTCAAATCCAAGGGTAACTCCTCAGGTTTGTTGTAGTCATAAAATGTGAAATCACTTCCATATTGCCCAAACCGTGTATCATACTCCAGAAGTTGCAGGGAAACTCCAGGATCCATTTTCTGGAAACCAAGGCAAAGTTGAATAAACCAACATAAACCAGTAAACCACTTGATTATATAATTCACTTGTAAGTTCAATAAAAGCACTGCCTGCTCATAAAAATGTTTTTAAAAATAATTTGCTAAAATGTGGAGATGAGATATCCAGAAATGAAAACTACCACAAACAAAGCAAAATAAACAATCACAAATCCGCAAGAGTCTATTGGCAAAGTAACAAAATCCAAGTCAAAAAAGAGGAATGACCTTAAGATAGGCAAAGAGGGTAGGGCAAGCGATGCAAGCAACTCGAGAATGGGGGATGCCTTGGGAGAGAGCAAGAACCTCTTGAGCCAACGTCTTTGCGGTGTCTGCGCTGTACCAGAACTGGCTTAATCTCCAGTCCTCGGACACCAAAGCGACCTCAGACTCAGAGTCCGTGCGAGTTTCCACATCAGAGTCGGCGACGGAGTGGTTCTGCTCGGCTAGGAATTCTTTGAGAGCGGCGAGAGCTTGAGAGCTCAGAGCCGGTGGATCGTCGTCGTCGGCTGAGAAGGATTCAGAGAGGTTGTTGATGGAGTTGGAATTCGGTTGAAGCGGTTCCATTTCCGCGAGAAGAGGATGTAGCAGGCAGGCGTTGATTGCACAGTGAGAACTGAGAATCAAGAAGGCAAGAAGAGAGCCACCAGAGAAGCTCACAGCCTCAGTGTTCAGCAAGCAAGCGCTTCAACTATTATTAGAATACAGATCAGGTCGGGTATGCGTATCTCAGCCCTGACCCGACTACATAGGATAATTTGCCAAGTACTATATAACTAATTTATATTTGACAAAAATATTAATTTTATCCCTAAACTTTACATAAATTATCAATTTGGTCCCCAACCTTTTTTGGCTATCAATTTCGTCTTCAATGTTTCACATTTTAGTCAATTTTATCCTTTGATTAATTTTTTTCAATAAATTAACGACATACTGCATTATATTTTTTAATTTGAGTTTCTTTTTCTATCAATTTTACATTATATATCATTAGTTACGTACTTTCTGTCGATAATGTTTGATTAAAGTAAGAGCAAATGACCAAAATGTGAAACATTGAGGATGAAATTGACAACAGAAAAAGATTGGGGATGAGATTGACATCTAGTGTAAAGTTTGGAGATGAAATTAGTACTTTTATCTTTATATTTTGTATAATTGTATTTCGATCAAAATTCCGTTTTAATATCCAATTATAGGGTGAATTCTTTAGTCATAATTTTTTTTGTTTGGTTTTGAACTTTGGTTATCAAATTTTTACATTTGTTCTATAGTTTTTTCAGGAAATCCCACAAACTATTGCTGAACCACGTCTAGCTTACTGTCCTATATGGAAATAAACATGATCTTTGGTATAACTCCATGTAGTTAGTTCCCTTGAAAATAGAAAGAACACTTGCTGTATGTTCGAATTGCATGTTTGATCTGGTAATGGTAAATTGGGCAAAGGATAATCACAAACAGGGTCGAAGTGGTTTAATAACAATTGCGTCATAAATATCATCGGTATTTTTAAAACGAAACGAGACTAAACTAGAATTTTGGTGCTTCTGTTCTAATTTGTTACGTTGAGCAAACTTGTTAGTGACTGTTTCAAGGTTTTCTTTCCGATAATATTTGTGGATTTCACTGGTATCATGAATGTAAATGTTCATCTCTATCTTTTCTAAGAATATAGAAAAAGAAAAATACACTGACGATATGCTCATCTCGAATATATATATATATATATATATATATATTTCGAAACCAGCTTATCAGAGAAATTTTCTCATCCAAATAATGTTGCACAACATTTCGTGTTGAATTCAAATTATACATGATTTATTTCTTTGACCCTGTTTATTCTAAATTAAGTGAATTAATTTGAAGACAATAGACTGTTAAAGGCATTATGAAATAAGGTTGAGTTTACTTATGAACATGGCATGAAGATGTAAACTACCTCGCATTCCGCAAAAAGAAATCGAAAAACTATAAAGGAACTTGACATGAAAATATATGCACTAAACCACTCTACTACGCTTTCCTTCCTCCTCAGTTTAGCCTTAAGACAACTTGAGCAGCAAATCTGAAACTCATAAAACATAATGTAAACTACATGATTTGCCAAGACTAACATGCAACCTTTTGAGACCATCCAGGTCAAAGCCATGGACAATTCACGTCCTTATAAAACTTGCATAGTTATCTTGGAGGATGGAACCAAAACCTTAAATTGGCTCCTAATAGTGCTGTTAAATGTAAATTATTCACGAAGGAATTGGTCACAAGCAAGTGTAAGGCAAGGTAAAGATTAAATTCTGTTTTTATCAGGGTTTGTGTTGTCCAGATAATAGAGAGCAGGGTGAATCAAACCAAAAACTGATCAAAACTCTGAAATTTTCCACATTAAAAAGCACGAGGTATCAAAACTGAAGTCAAAATAAGACGATATATTTAAGGATAACAAAAGATGCAATTATGTTCAGCATCCGCTGACTACTACAAGAAACAAAAATTCATGGTCCGGTACAAAGAACAAAAACAACACCAGCTAAAACCCTCTAGCGAAGTCTCCTTGCTTCTCTTTCAGACTCAAGAAGGGTGAGAATGTCACCTTCTCTGACTGGTCCTTTCACGTTCCTCATGATGTATCGGTTGTGGTCATCCAGAAACTTGACTCTAACCTGAGTAACCTGACCTCTGGATCCAGTACGACCCATAACTTTAACAACAACAGCGTGCTTAACAGCAGATTCCATCCTGTTCAACAAAATGAAGAGTTACAATGGGAAAGAGTGTAAGGATCAGGATTCAGGACTTAAGAGAGATTTCTAAAAATGCCTTTTCTGAGAAGAAAAATCAAAAAGCTATTAAATTAGGGCTCTTTCAAGTTCAAGATTCAGGAGAATACATCCCATCAATTGAAGAAGACATTCAAACAGAGAGTGAAGGAAAAAGACAAATTACAGTAGAAGTCCTTATGATTCACCATGGTTAACAGTTAATATCAAAACCAATAGTAATTCACGAGCATCATACCAGATGATCCTCGTACTATGTCACTCAACAACACTTGACACAACTATTATGAAAGCTCAACAACACAGAATAACAACCAAACCATGATAACAAACAGCCATAAGCAATTCAACAGCTATTTGAAAGAGTAAAATCAACTATTACTTCTCAACAATATACACAGTTAAAGTAGTCATTCTACAAGGCAAGAGATTCGATAAAAGTATTTATCAAATGCATTATCTTCCTTCTAGAGTCCATTATTGCCTTGCTGTGAAATTATATCAAGTAAAACCCCAGATATCCACAACTCAACCGAACAAGCCATAACTCATAAAAAATTCAGATTAATACAGTGTTCACAAGCACCACAAATTCGATGCCGCCAAACTAAAAAAAAAGCGTTTTCTCCACTATACAATCCCAAATCGCCACACATTCAGAATGAAAATATACGTAACGAGACATAGCACGTTAAGTAGTTCAAGAACACATAAATTACAGTCACTGAGAAGCATTAGCAAGAAGATAAATGGCGCGCCATGAACGAAAATTGATGAAGCAGAAACATGAATGAAAACACACCTGATCTAAGCAACGACGATGGTAGGAGCGGCCGCGCTGATTAATACAGGAAGGCAGGAAGACGATGACTAAACCCTACTTCTTGATATTTATACTGAGGACCTTCGATTTGTAAATTACGACTTTGCCCTGAATAAATTGTGTGTGGTTTTTTCTTTCTTTAAACGACGAATATATTATGTGTGGTTGTGACTTGTGACACCCAAAACGAAAAATATTGTGATTTTAGACTTTTCTTAAAATAATTTGGTCCCTTAAATTTATAATGAGTCAATAATTAAATTATACTATTTGATTTTTATAACAATTTAGTCTTTGAATTGAATTAATTTTGTATTTTTTATTCTTGAATTATAAAAAATAGGGTAAATTACACTTTGGTACCCTGTGGTTTGACCCCATTTCACTTTGGTACCCTGTGGCTTGAAACTTGACACTTTGGTACCCTGTGGTATTCTCCATTAACACTTTGGTACCCTTTGGAGCTATTTTGTAATTTTAACCATAATAAATTTTACAAAAATTACATATTGACCCCAAAAAAATTTTAAAATTTTCATTTTAGTCCCTATATAATATGTATCCAGGGACCTATTTGTAATTTTTTTAAAATTTTTTGGGGTCAATATGTAATTTTTGCAAAATTTGTTATGGTTCAAATTACAAAATAGCTCCAAAGGGTACCAAAGTGTTAATGAAGAATACAACAGGGTACCAAAGTGTCATGTTTCAAACCACAGGGTACCAAAGTGAAATAGGGTCAAATCACAGGGTACCAAAGTGTAATTTACCCTAAAAAATAAATGAAACAAAACTAAAATTTTGCCTATTTAAATAAAATATTTGGTCACTCAAATTTATAACTATTAACATTTAGCTCGATTCTTGATATCTAACAAAAGTGCTAGTATTACTATTGAAAATAGGGTAAATTGCAATTTGGTACCCTGTGGTTAGGGGCGGTTCCCCTTTGGTACCCTGAAAGAAAAATTTTTGCATTGTGGTACCCCGTGGTTTGCTCCGTTAGCGATTTGGTACCCTGAGGTTTTTTTCTGTTAGGATTTAACGGCAAATGTTAGTTAAAATGTCAAAAATCTCCCAAAAAGTCTTCTCTTATGCGTTTAAGTCCTTTCCCTTTACTAAAAGGGATCAAAACATAAAGAATTAATTATAAAAGGGTCTTTAGAATTCTAATATTATAGATTTTTCTCCTTTTCATAAGATTTCTTTTGAATAGGTCCTGATTTAATTACACTTTAAT
>QANZ01044784.1:70754-85603 GCA_003254925.1 Chamaecrista fasciculata
AGGGAAACGCAGTTGAAAATTGGCGCCCCCCCCCCCCTCGTGCGCGCGATGCATGCGGAAATTATTATGTTAATCAATAAATAGCTTTAACAATCTTTAAATGCTAAAATTACTGTGTATTTCCAGTGGTTTCTTGTGATACGCTTTGAAGAAATTAATCTCATGTTCATCTTTTCATGCCTTAGCGTATAAATATTTATTTTGATTTTCCAAAACAGCTGATTTTTACCTAACTTTGATTTTGAAAAATGAGATATGAGTCCTTTGGCCCCAAAGAAAAGAAAAAAACTGGGCTGTGGAGAGAGAGAGAGAGATTTGAGTCTTTTTTGACATATTTTTCCTTGGTAAGTTTATTGTATCACTTTAATGTGAATCAAATGCTCCAGGCCTGCAGTCAAGTTGGAGCTGCTGGATCTAAATTTCCAATTGTAGAAAGAATTTCAGCTTTCAAAGATGCATGTTGGAGATTTTTAAGGCCCCATACTATACGTGGTACAGCACTAGGTTCTTTGTAAGTAACTGATCATCTTGCCACTAGTGTTTTTTGGATTTCTTTTTTGGTCCATTTATTTATTTATTTTTTGCAACTTAATGCCAAGCATACCTGACTGAAGTTCAATTCCGCTCTTTGTATGTACAGTGCATTGGTGACTAGAGCGTTGATTGAAAACACAAGTCTGATAAAGTGGTCACTTGTGTTCAAAGCATTATTGGGTCTTTTTGCCCTCATATGTGGGAATGGTTTTATAGTTGGCATCAATCAAATTTATGACATTAGCATTGACAAGTACGGTGCAGACTTATACAAAGTTCTCCTTTTATTTTTTTTGAGTTTTTCCTTGTCTTTGTGCATTTCTTGCTAAGTTTCAAAATATTTCCTGAAGTTGTGTCAACTGCACAGTTGTTTCTTTTTGAGATTATCTATCCTGGATCTGACCCTATTCCCCCTGCTAATAACCTTTCCTCCTAAATAAATGCATCTAAGTGTTATATTTGTTTCAGGGTAAACAAACCTTATTTACCTATAGCTGCTGGAGATCTTTCAGTCCAATCTGCGTGGTTATTGGTGATATTTTTTGCTGCAGCTGGGCTGTTGACAGTTGGATTGAACTTTGGTCCCTTTATTTTTTCTCTTTACACTTTTGGTCTTTTTCTTGGCACCATATATTCTGTTCCTCCTTTAAGAATGAAAAGGTTTCCTGTGGCAGCATTTCTTATTATTGCAACGGTAAGAATTATCTTCCTTGTCCCCCAATCTTCAAACATAAAATAGCTACTAGCCTACTACAGTGATTAAGTTGAAATTCTATTGGAAGAATTCAATTTCCTTTTTTATTTGTTTGGGTAGGTTCAATTTTCTTTTTATTTGATGTATTTATTGATACTATTGAACAAAATATTGATAAAAGCAGCTCATGCAGGTCCGAGGTTTTCTTCTTAATTTTGGTGTGTATTATGCCACCAGAGCGGCCCTTGGACTTACGTTTCAGTGGAGGTTGGTTAGAGTTTCTCATTTGTTGCTTCACATTTTTTACTGTTTATGATGAACAAGAAGAAACTATGAAAGTTAAATTCTTAGAATGAGGGATACTGACTGTGACTGACTTCATCTTTACATGGTTGATGAGTCTGTCAATTTCAATTATGCTTTTCAAGCAAAATTGTGCTTTTCAGTCATTATGATGATATTAGCTTATCACCCAATATTGTTTGCATTCCAACTACTGATAACTTAATATATGTTTCTTTGTCTATTTGCAGCTCTCCTGTGGTTTTCATCACTACCTTTGTAACATTGTTTGCCTTGGTAATTGCTATAACAAAAGATCTTCCAGATGTTGAGGGGGATCGCAAGTAAGTTCTGGATCAAGCTGCATTCATGCTGCTGTTTTAATAATCTTAATTATCTGAGAGGCCACTACAGGATCTTTTTTCAACTGGGTATCCATGCATGCATTGTGCATATGTCAAGCATATTCTTGCAATGCCTATAGGTCTGCTTAATGGAATAAGGAATTGAATTTAATAACTATTTTAGGTATCAGATATCAACCTTTGCTACTAAACTAGGAGTTCGGAACATTGCTTTCCTTGGTTCTGGAATTTTGCTGATGAACTATATCGTTTCCATAATGGCAGCAATCTATTTCCCACAGGTGAGTACGCAGTCACCTCATGTACTGGTCACTTAAATTTTATTTTGCACTAATTTATGAGTTCTGGCACATATTTTTGCAGGCTTTCAGGCGCTGGTTACTGATACCAGCTCACATGTTTTTTGCATCAAGCTTGATTTTTCAGGTTTGCTCTGCTGGACTTGTAACTTTTTAAGGCTATCATTATAGTCCTGGTGGATTTTCATACACGTTTCAATTTTTTTTTTCTTTATTTTATCTTACTTTTTTTTGGCTCACCCCTCTTTTATCTAATAACTCCTAGTTCTAACAAAAACATGCACACAAAATATGATATTGTGAAATTTCCATAACAATTTATTCATATATTTCAGGCACGGGTATTAGAACAAGCTAATTATACCAAGGTAAATACATTACCTACTTCTCATGAAAATAATTGTAGCAATTCTTTCACTGTTTTCATTTTATCCAATTTATACAAATAGTAAAGCTTTACCAAATTCACAAGTTGGATCATGTTATTCATCCTTTGTAGCCTAATGAATTCAAGTGATATTAAGTAGTTGATTTACTGGTTGTCAATTTCGTAACTCGTTATCAACTTATTACCTGCTTAAATCTTCGAGGACCACTTAACTCCAAAAAAGTGGTCAGTTGATACAACTGTCATGCTAATGAATTCCGTGTTTTATTGTGGATTGGCTGCTTAGCTAGTTCTGTTTACGCCACATATTTGGGTCTATAACTCAATCTGCATAAAATTTAAGTTACTCTGAGCTGCAAAATTGAGCTACCAGTTTCTTTAAAATTATCTTGTTGCTGCTGACTTCATTGTTCTGAAGAATATCATGGAACCCTGAATTCTTTTAATATTTTTTTTATGTGGCTTTCAAGATCATTTTTGCTGGTCTAAAATTATCATCTTTCTCTTTCTCATCTTTCCTCCTATTGCTTCATCTGCAATTGTAATGTATTAATGTCTACCTTTATGTTGCAGGAAGCTATTTCAGAGTTCTATCGATTTATATGGAATCTTTTTTACGCTGAATATGCCTTATTTCCCTTAATCTAAGGAAGTGCTGTCCATTTTCAAAGGCAGAAATGCATACTGGCATGACAATTTTTTGTAGTATCTAATATGTTGTTGTATATAATATATATAACACCTTGTAATTAGATGTAATACCATGAAAATTGTGTCTGTATCATCAGAGAAAAATTATATATTGTTGTGGTCGCGAAAAGTGTCAGTTTTTCCTCTAGGTTTGTTCAGTTTGCTTGTTCCGTTGTTCTCTGATTCTTTGTTACGAAGCGCAAGGACATACCTTCAGTAAGCTCATGAGTTCAGGGCTTCTTCATGCAACTCCAGGCTTGGTTCAATTTTAGAGGCAGTAATGGAGGAGGTACTGATTGTAAGGAATTCTGTTCTTGCAAGTTGCAAGTATATGGATATGGTCAACACCCAAACATAAGCAAGAATGGGTCTCACTACTTTCTATAGCGAACAGATTCCATGCTACAGAGCCATGAATGGCTATTATACTAAAGTTATCCCCGCTTATATTTCCATCCAGTTATCCAATAAGGGTGCATTCATCTTGCAGATAAAGAGCTACAAAATACAAAGAATAGAACAAAAGTGGCAACCCTCCAAGGAAGTTTCCTCACTATACTGTCTTGCATTTCATCAATGGCTTACAAGTCGCTCTCTTTCTAGCTTACTAGTTACTCTCTTTCTATCTTCCCATTCGGAAGCTGAGCTTGCAAAATTTTGTATTTACCACACGGCTTACTATATATATATATATATATATATATTTTGGGGGTAAAATGGCATCAGAGTCAATTTGGTTTCCTCTACTCAATTTGGATCTTTATGGGCGTGCTATCAGGTCATGGACTCACAGCATGAGCCACAGTGACTTTTGGAATAGAGCGGAGATCAAAGAAAGGAGATACGGTTAAGATGTTTGGCCTAAGCGAGAAACTGAAGGTACCCTAGGATAAGGATTTCGAGCAATATTTCTTCTCCTTGGAGACATATTTTGTTGCTCCAGAATTCGAAACTGAAGCTCTGGAGGGTAGTCTCTCATGCAACCAATCCTGGGACCAGCCCCTGTCGTCCATCTGGTAGATAATTGACAGGCCAACTGATATGATTTCATGCCTTTGTGTGAATTTATCCTCTTCATTATCTTTTCTCTTGGAATAGGGTCATTTTCATCTTCTTCTTGACCTCCAACAAACAAGTTCGATTTGGAAACCATAAATACCTCCTCATCCATACTTGATTCTTCTGCTGTCTCATAACCATCTGATAGCGAATCTGGAGGTTCAAAATAGCATGTTAGAGGACATGCTTGCCTCCCCAAAATGACTGACACATCGCTTCTTCTTGGTATTTCAAGTGTGGATAATTTTGGTCTTTGTCCTTTGGACAATCTTGACAAGGGTGGATCAGAATTGGAATTGGCATTAGAATTCTCATATATCAAGCCAGATACCTCCTTAGCTAACGTGCTGGTATTTTCGCTTTCAAAGTTGTGAGGTAACTCTGCCTGTGAAGGGTTGCCTCGGACAATTGGATCCTTGTTCTCTCGAGCCATATCTTCTTCTTCTTCTCCACGAGCGTGTTCCTGAATTTAAAGCACAGGGAAGTCAGAAACTTGCCTAGATTTTTTTTTTTCCAATTATATTTGGTTATCTTTTTCTTTCCTTTTAGTGAAGGGACTAGGCAGAAGTCAAGTTCCTATGCAATTACAAGACTAGCAAATCAGCAGCCAACTATAAAATCCCCACGTTGTTTTGCCAGAAGCTATCTTATACAGAGGCAAAGTCTTGAGTCTTTTACCTCTACATCTGTAAGATCCACACCGTGCTCCTTAAGGAATGACAAGAATTCCTGAAAATTTTCTTCTGTGGGAAGATAATGGCCACTGTGAGCCCAAACAACCTTTGGAGTGAAAAAAGAAAAAAAGGAAAAAACAGAAGACTTATGTCAGTATGACAAACAGGGTCAAACAGGGGATCGATCAATTCTCAATATCTTGCTTTATTTCCCGTTCTCACCTTAATGATTCCACCTTCCACCACTAAACTTCCAGCAGACAAAGTGGCTCCACCTGCCAAGAAGCTTGAATGTTGAAATGTGCCTTTCATCTTCTGCCCAACATATAAAGCTTTGGATGTGCTGAGTACAAAAATCCACTTAGTATCTGGTGTTGTTTCAACAAGTTGCCCACTCAGCTTGTATAAGAGTCGCCCCTTTTCTATTACTACTTCATAAGCTTTTCTTTCCTCCTGCAAAGAAACAACTGATACAATTGGTTCCCATATTGTTTGACAGTAGAGCTATCTAAAAGATCTGGGATTTTTATTTTAATTTCAATAACTCTGCCCTTGTCACAAATTAGTATATGACCAATGACCAATCCCTCTCCCACCTCTACCTGGGGTAAAATGAGATTAATATTCACAGCAGAACAGTTAAAGAAATAATAAAAGGGACAATAAATCTCACCGGACCCAGATACTTGATGCATTGCTGTTGAAGCTTTGATCTAGGCAATCTTTCATGATTGATTTCCTTGCCTTCTCCTATATCAAGCCTAAATATTGAAGGTTAATCAACATACTGCATACATAAAACATTTTAATGTAATATTATTTTTCTTCCTTTTGGAACCCATGTAAGCTTACCAATAGAAGAAAGGTTGATTGCTGTCACAATGGAGCCATTTAGCATAGTAAAATTGAAGATTATGACCATATCGATGTCGAGGATCAATCTGTTAAATTAAGGTAGTAACCAGTTAGAAAAACTAGCATTTTAATTATTCTGCACCATTAAAGTTGCGAGACTTACTGCCTCCAGCCAGTGCTGTAAAGCAAGTTTCCGAGCATTCAGATCCTTAGATAGCCCCTTTCCAACCTACCAAAAAATAAAAAGTTAAAAATGTAAACGATAACAATAAATAAACAAATAAGTACAAGTTATATGATTCAAAACCTACTTTGGCAGCCTTGGTTCTTGCCCTTGACCAACGGGACTGAGCAGTCTCATGCTTCTCAATGTCAAAAAATGATATGGAACTCCGCTTTAACTCAGCAAAATCCAACACCTTCCACCTGTAAGGCTTTTATGTGAATCTAAAACTGATCGCCACACACAGAAGCACATGCAAGGATAATAAATATGCGACTGTTTCTTTTTTAACCTTTTAGTTTTGCCTTTAGTTTGAATTTCACTGTTAATTGCATTCTTATGAGATAATCCGAAGTAAACAGTATTATACGCATGCAATATGATAAACAATTGAAAACAAAAATTCTAACCATCTCTGCTCTGCGAGAACTGCACAATCTGCTAGTTGCCTTCTTGTTCGGAAACTTTTGTAAACTTTCTGCAATCTTGTTGCAGCTTCGTCTCTTGGAGTTACATACGGAGTCTGTGGCGAAAGTGACTGGAGGTTCCTCTCGGAGATTTTAACACATGATATTGACAAATGATCAAAATTGTCTCTATTCTTTATGCTTACTGATTTACAAAATATGTCATTCTCCAATTCTCCTCTGGGAGTTTTAAAAGAGAAAACAGTCTCCAGCTCCGATCCCTTTATGTTAAATGCGCCTCGTATCATGCCTTAACGATATGATTTCTCAACGACCGTTTCTACCTCGCGGCCTTTGGATATCTCTGGTATCTTCCCGCCCAAAATTGAATCTCAAGAGAATAGCCTCCGAGGGACTATTAACAAAATCAGAGTAAACGTTATGGTTTAACAAAATTGCTTCGAAGAGATATGGAGAACTAGTAAGATTTTGTGCCTGAAATCTAGAATTTGATGTGTCAGATTATTCTCTCGTAAGTGATGGAGCAGACACAAGAGACCAAAATAATTAAATACACATCCAGCGACTCATGCATTGAATGAAAACTTCACAGTACTTACTACAAACAGGCAGGAGAGTTAACTTAAAACCAAGTCATCACAAAAGGATTTTAAGCAGAAAATAATCGATCAATCCAAAAGAATTCGGTATGCGAAACTGTATCTTATGGTACACACATTTTTTCGAGGCAAGGTTAAGACACAATGCCGATGATTAGGGCAATTGTTCTTCTCCTCTACAACATTCTCCGAACAAGAAAATCTTTTCTCCATCGCATATTTCAATTTTAAACACCGGAAATCGTTTCTACACCGACATTGTGTTTTTCCAGTAGAGGAATGATAGATCGAGGGAAGGGTTTATGAGGAGAGTACGTACCTTGAATAATCTGCGATTGCGATTGTGGCAGGGGACGAGAAGAGAGGCTTGAAAGCGAGGTTTGGGAAGAAGCAAAAGAGAGTGGAGAGAGAAGAGAGAGAAGTAAGAGAAGAAGAAATGTGAGAGAGAGCGAAGAATGAGGAAAAGGAAGGATGGTTTTCTATTGTACAGAGTTCAATGCTACAATACGTTGGCTTCTATTGCTATTCTTGCGTCGCAAGATTTCATATATAGAAGGGTACTGTCTTATATGCCACATGGTAGGGATGAATTGTCGACAACTTTTATTGGCCAAAAAAAAAAATTGTCGACAACTTTTTTATGTGACAAAATCATAAATACGGACATGAAGATTGAAGAATCTCTCACTATTTATTTTTATTTTCCATCTATAATTCATTCAATCTATATCAAATTCAGTCATTGTAACTTTATCTATTTTTTTAATTAGTATGTTCCACATTGCGCATAAAGAAAGAAAGAACCAAATAATATTTGTAAGAACTTGAATTCATGGATGTTTGATAATGGAAAGAATTGTGAAGGCGTTTCATGGCCAAACGACAATACATAAGAAAGAGAAGATGTTTTCTCTTGAAAGCTTCGTGGAGGCTATGCTAGTGAATGGATCATGAATGTTATATGCGTGGACAATAGCATGAGAAAAACAGAGAGTAGGGGGAAAGGTTTTATATATCAAAATTCCAAAATCCAGACACATGCTGATAACAAAACAAGGCTCTCTAGGGATTTCTAAAGTTAGAAGCCTCCCAAACCCAAACTACTGACCAAAATTTGAATAACACCATGGAGAATTTTTAATTAACCTGCCAAAGTTTAAGCTTCTCACTCGCTTATAATTTTTGAAAAATTCTGGGAAAAAAATGTTTTCAAACGAGAGTGAAGAAAACACCCTTTAATGATCATTCTTCTCCCTTCTAATCTCCTTCTAATCTCTTTGGATTCCTGCCCACTCTGATTTCATGGAATACCCTATGCGGGGCTTCGATGCTCATCTGTGCTATTGTGCTTTCTTTTGGTTTATGGTCTCTGATTTCAACTACAAAAAAAAATAAAAATTAATTAACAGTTATTTGAATGATATTGAACTGGTCGCTTATTTTATGCAAGAATGTTCAGATTTTTTTCATCAAACTCAGTTCAATTGGTTCTTAGAAGTATTTTGTATAATACACTGCTTGGATTTTGGACAATAGCATTGCTGAATTGGTGGAGTTTTGTAAGCTGAATACAGTACGTGCAGTATGAGAAAGATCAAATACAACCCACAAGATTCCTCTTCCACATCTCAGTTGACAATAGTAAGTCTAAAACACAATTTCCGATGAACACATGATGAAGCTAGGATTAACATTTCGGGACTACCTTTATGTAGTAAACATAACACGATAAAAAAAAAAATGATGCTGTAATAAAAGTACCCAGTGATGAAAATATTCCTAGTCAACCAAGCTTATCTCTACAAATTGGAGGAAAATTACAGTTGAAGTGGCTTTACATTAGATATCAAATTTGCCTTTAGCTTGCTCTGACGATTTGGCTGCTACCATGTATTTGTGCTCTTTTTTAACTGTCAACACTTTCTGCAGTATCTTTTTTCATCGCAATGCCTTCAGCTTTATCTGATAAATTTTCCACTTTGGCCCCTTCATTGCCCTTAACTTCTGATGTATCATCCATACTATCATTCTTCTTGACACTGTCCTCAGCAGTATCCGTATTCTTCATTATTGAAGTCTCTACACTCTCTTCGCTATCCTTATCTTGTAGCTTGTTGACATTATTCTCATCAGTATCCGTATGCTTCATTATTGAAGTCTCTACACTCTCTTTGTTATCCTTATCTAGTTGCTTGTTATCTTCAGTATTTGTTTCCTTGATGTTACTTTCTGTAGTGTTCTCATTTGTATTAGGGACTACATTTGATGAACTTTTCATAGTAGTTTCTGTGCTCTCTACATTGCCCTTGGTTTCCGAATTACTATCTTCAGCATCCTTGCTCTTGTTTTCCTGTGCAGTATTTGTATTACTGGTTTCCGCTTTATCTGATAAATTATTTGTAGTTGAAGTTTCTGTACTCTGCTCACGTCCCTTATTGATCTCACTATCATCCTTCTTGATATTGTTATCTGGCGCATCTTTATTTATAAGGGCACTGACTTCAGCTTTGTCTGATGAATCACTGTCCTTTTCTTTGGTGTTATTATCCCCACTATTTTCGTTCTCTGCATTATTCTCTTCATCATCTTTCTTTTTTACAGTGATTACCAAAGGCTCTAGCTTAGCATTAAGATCCTTGACGACGGAGGTTAGATATCTCACATCACGTGCATCTGCTAATCTGCTGTTTGATGAGATCTACATCAACAAATAAGAAGTCTGAATATCAAAATCAAGAATGAAATTGGCACATCTTTTTAAACACAGCAAGTTAGCAACTGATACTAATGTAAGAACTCAATCTCATATCTCAAAAGATAAATATCTAAAGCCCCAAATTTAGCACATCAAGTCCATAAGATCAGTTTGAACTTTGTTATCAATTTCCTTCTTGGTGTTTAAGGTGTGTTGCCTTAGTACTAAAAATGAATTTTAAGCTGTCAAAGTTTTCGAATGATTGCGAGTTCTAATTTTCACTATCAAAGGCTTTAGTTCTTACACTATTCCCACAAACTAACCTCTAATATTTGCTCCGTTCGTGGTTTAAGATCTTCTTCTGATGCTTCCTTGTAGATGCCTTGAAGAACATGATACACATGAGAATGAAGTTCCTCTGAACGATGCTTGTCAATCAAACACTGAGCAATAGGGGTCTTGCACCCCACTGCATAAAAGGGACAGTTCACAAGCTTCATGGGACATTTAGTGATGCAATGTCTGTCCATATCACGTCTGAGAATATGATCAGGACACTTTTGCTCACAAGGAATAATCTTAAATGGACAAATTGAATCATGCTTCTCCGCATGACTAGCACAGAATCTGGCTTCACACCCTTGGTTGTGGCAAATAGCAGACCTAAAGCTGCAACTATGAGCATGACCAGAAAGTTCTTCCAATGAGTGAAATGTCTCTTTACAATGGTACAAGTTCTTGAAGTCGACATTCTTGACCAAAGTTACTGCAACTGCTTGTCTTCGATCAAGAGACCAAAACCCATTCATATCCATCTCTTGAACAATATCATCGATTCTGTCCTCTCTCCTCTCGCTTAGCAGCCAGCCGGAGAAGCGACTGAACAGATTCCTCTTCTCAATTGCAAAGTCATCAACAAAAGTAGAAATGATATCAAAGGGGTTGTCTAGTACTTCTCCATCTGGACCACCTTCTAAGACGACCAACTCGGCCACAAAGGTTTCGCTTCTCTGGGTGAGGTAATCTACCATTTCGTTTCTCAAATCAGCAGCCACTGTACCTGGAGTGTTGAAGAGACCTCCTGCAGTGTTGTCTACACAGGCGGTGGCTAACCCGGGAAGGAGCGATTCAGCCAACTTGTGAACCACTTCTGTGTCATAAAGATCACAATGGAATGAGGGACCTGTCTCTTTCTCTTCCTCAATCTTCTCATGCTCAAGGTCCACGTCAGTTGTGGGAGCTTCTGTGGTTGATAACTCCTGCAAATTGCAAGTATTTTCTCAGTCAACAAGGTCCTTGGTAATGGTATTAAAACTTTTGGTAGTTAGAAATTCAATCTCTGTGGTTTATTGTTTAAATAACAATTTTTTTCATATGCTTTCATTTAAAGCTTAAACTCTGAAATTGAAATGGACGCTGCAGCACTGGATACTTTTTCACATTTCTGAAGATCACTTTTGAAATTTTTAGATGGTTCTGAATGAGATAAGAAAAGACACCGGTGTTATTCACTAATCACAATCTAATCCACAATATTAACTGGATATTGCAATTCAGAGTTTAAGATGTCAGCATCACCTATGAAGTTAAAAAAATGAGGGTTAAATTAATTGTCGTCCTTCTGCTAACCCAAGATTGTCACAGCTATGGTTTATTTTCAACTAGTCCGATCTCTAATTTTTCATCCATTACTCCTCCACCTTCACTCTAATTACAGCATTTACAAAGTTGAAATTTATCGAATCCGCGGAACTCTCGGACCTTGTAAATAAAATCTCACAATTCAAACCAACTGATTTGGGTAAATAAAATCGTCGATGCTTATCAGAGTGAAAACCAGATGAATAAAACGCCAAATTCAATCTCCCTAAGAAGTTCCTACGAAGCCAGAATTTATATAGAATAACGAGCGAAGAACATAACTTACCGACATTGTTGTTGAGATCTAACACATTTCTTGCTTCAACCTTGAAATGGTTCGAACCTTCAAAATAAAGTCAAAAAATTGCAAATACAGAAAAAGTTTCTGATAAAATTTAGAGGAACATTGTATGAAGGACGATGAAGAAGAAAGATGGCCGAATCAGACTTCCTAATTTTAAGGCGCGAACCGATAGCTCTCTATTCTTTTGTTCTTTGGCCAACTATTCTAATTCATGACCGTCCAATATTGCTTTGACTAAATCTTGCCAATTGGCAATTTTGCTTAAAGAAGTATGTTTTCAGTTTTTTTATGATTAGGTTTAGATTTAATTCTTTTTTTTTTTTGGCCAGATTAGATTTAATTCTTTCTAGCATTTTTTTTGGGCCATTTCTAGCATTTTTTTTATTTTAGTAAAATTTGTTTTTGTATTTCCTAAATCACTTAATTTTTTATAAATGCTTAACAAAATATAATTTTTTTAGTTGAATTATTTGACTCATCTTTTATCTAAAATGAGAAAACGGGTAAAAGTCAAGACAATATTTATTTGTTTTTACCAATATCGTCAAAATCGAACCGATTGAACCGTCAACCAATTATTAGAATAAGTTGGTTCAACCTAAAAATTAAATTTAGACCAGATTTGTTAGGATGAGTATGTTCTAGATGTGCAATTTATTTTTAAAAACTATACAATTATTATTTCTTACAGTGTCATAATAAGAAGTAAAAAAATTTATTTTGGAGAAATTACACTTACACACGCCACAATTGAACACTTATTTCACGATGGGTAAATGCAATTTCTCCTTTTATTTTTTGTTAAAGATTTATTTTGGTCCTAAATGTATGTCCTAATGTCCATTTTAGTTCATTATGTTTCAAAATATTTAAATTGGTCCTAAATGTTTACAAAATATTTCATTTTGGTCCCAAACTATTGAATATGGCTTGTTTCAAGTTCAAAAGTGGCGAGTTTAGAGCTACATATTGTTCTCAAATAGTACTTTCTCTATCCTGCTAGGGTCATTAGCAAATGTGCTCAAATCGGTCCTAAAAGTAGATCGCTCGTTTGATGGTCAAACAAGAAAAGTTGATCATATCTCTCTCGTTTCAAATTCGAATTCGAAAAATTCAGAATCACGAGTTTCTCTTAACATGTCCTTTAAATTTAAAATGAGAGACGAGAGAAATATGACTAAATTCAATAGTTTGGGACCAAAATGAAATAGTTTACCAATATTTAGGATCAAAATTAATCATTTTGCCGACATTTAGGACCAATATGAATATTTTGAAATATAATGGACCAAAATGAACATTAGAGCGTATATTTAAGACCAAAATAACCCATTAACCTTTATTTTTTTACATTAAAGTCTTTTGTATTTTATAATAGGATTAAAACATAAGAATAAAGAAACAAATTGGGGTTTTAATTAATTTCCCCAACAAAAAACGCAATACAGCGTCTTCTTCTTCGCGCATACGCAGGGGGAGGTCGTTTTTCGTTTTCCTTCGTGCGCCGCTATCCCTCTCCACGATCCGTCGTTACTGCCTCGTCTGGAGCGCCTACCGCCGTAATACGCCACAGACAACCGTCTCCGGCCAATCCCCACCGTCCGCCGCCGTCCCTGCTGTCAAAATCCCCTTGGTTTGTGTTTATTCCATCCCTCTTTTCCCTTCTTGGTCCAAATTCATTTAGCCTTCAAATCTTCTGGTCTAGAGTTGTTTGTGTTGATTTTTATTGAGATTCAAGAAGGGTTCACGAATTAATTAGATTCTGATTTACCAAAGGGTTCACCAAAGTGGAATGTGGTCAAAGCACAAAGTGTTGACTTTGTTGTGTACAGTTAGGGCACTTGGTTGTGATGATTTGGATTTCCTGTTGGATTATTGATGCTCTTTTTAATTGGTTGAGTTGGCTTACAAACTACATAAACTGTAATTAGAATTTCCCATATATCCTGTTTCTGTTAAGCTTATTGCTAATGCTCCTACAAATTATTTTTCCACTTTGGAGGCTAAAGATTCTTAGTCTTCTTTTGTATTTTGTATAGTTACTACTGTTTACTATGATTGACCAATGTGAATAATAGTTGCATGATTTTGTTTTTCTCTTTTTTTCTTTTTGGCCAAAGATGGAGATGTTTATCACCAATACATAATTGCATGTTTTACATCCATCATGGGATATAGCATGGTCTTGCCATCCCAGCATGACATGTCAAGTTTATCAATTTGTTTCTTCTGGCTTGTGAGGAGTCATGTCTTTAGTTCATTCATGTGAACCTGTCAGTTTTCTTTCCTGTAATGAATAGCATCTTCATAGTTGACTTAATTTGGTTATTATTTTCAGTTTTGATGATCAAGGTTTTATTAGGAAGACCTTGAAATGGCGACAGCAACATACCCACCGCCACCACCCTATTATAGACTGTACAAAGATTACTTACAAGATCCTAAATCAGCTCCAGAGCCTCCCCCTCCTATAGAAGGGACTTACATATGTTTTGGAGGCAATTACACTGTAAGAATTTACCCCTTTCTGCGATTTTGGTTCTTAGAAAGTTGTCTTCATTCTTCACATATAGGATTGGTGTTTCAACTCTGTTGTTATGAAATATCAAAATATCTTCTAGTTATTTGTTAATTTGTTCATTTAGAGTGCTTTTAAATATTAAATGCATTCATTCCCTAAGTGTATCGGGAGTTGGAACCAGTGAGTGGAGGATGATGATAGGCTTGTAAAATGGTTGTTGTTGTTGATATAGGTCTCAAATTGCATGTTTACTTGGCATTTTCTAGAACTAGAGCATAACATTTTTAATAAATCTTTATTTGTTTTTTTTTTTTTTTTTTTTTTTTTTTTTTTTTATAAATTAGGGTATCAACAATAATGACTAACTAGTTTTAACCCCGTGTCAATCCACGGGTGGTTCTTTAGAATTTGGTAAATATATTTAGATAAATATTAGGGCAAAAATCACCGATAGGATTATTAAATTTATGTCGAGAAAATGATGTCTACAAAACTGTTACATAAATTAACATTAGGTGACATAGCGTAATTTGCAAAATTAATTAACGATTACGATTCAGATCTTAACATTACATGTGTACTAAAACGAAAAAACAGA
>QANZ01044784.1:85664-139361 GCA_003254925.1 Chamaecrista fasciculata
ATTGTTTTGTATTTTAATTTGCAGGCAAGAGCAACTTTAATTCACATTTTGGAACTTCAGATACAGCGTCGTAAACAAGCAGTGGAGGATATAAAGAGGTACTCAATATATTTTTCAAGAACTATTCTGTTTTATGCCAGCAGCATAAGTAAAATGCTCTTGTTTTTTCTTTGAGCATTTTCAGTATTTTCTCTTATTTTGTCAAGCTTAACATCATTAAATTATTGAGTTATATAATTGTTTGGAGTTTGGCCCTTAATTTAGTATAATATGTTTATTTACTCATTTCAGAAGGAGAGAAGAAGCACGGAGACTTCTTAATGAGTCCCTGGTAACACTAGATGGCAATTAGCTCATTTTATATTTGCTTTAAGTTATTGCAATTGCGTTTCTATTCTGCCTTATTGACAATGCTGCACTGTACCAAATGGTTATGACACAACTTGCCTACTTGAGGTAGTTGTTACTTCAATTGTGGCTGTCTAGCACCAGATATTGGAATATTTCAAATGTAATATCTAGGGGACTAATGGAGAATGTAATTTAATTTTAGAATTTCCTAATTAGATGTCAGTGTTCTTTTGTGGCAATCTTGTGTTTCGAATTACATCCATTCACCTTTGTAAGAAACTTGGGATTGTGTATTAGTGTCATTTAAAAGTGTATATATATATATATATCGCGTGTGACCCTTTATAGTTCTTAATTTCAAAATTATATATTTTATATCATATGAAAAAATTTAAAATATAGTTATTGTTTTAAAAAAACAACTTTTGGATACTTAAGGGCTATCCTATAATGCAACAACTAAAAAAATTGCATTACATGTCACAACCAAACATCCAATAAGAAACTAATAAGTATTTTATTTGTGGTCTCACAAAATTTTATAACCTGTTACTTCAAGTTATAACTACACTCAAAATTAAATGACTATCAACTATTTTTATTTTTAAAAAAAAATATATATGTACTATGAGAAAAATATAAATATATAGAGATATACTTATTTGATGATCTCATCTATTTAATTAATATTCCTATTGATAGAATTGGGTCAACTGGTAGATTTATATAATCACAAAATAAAATATTTGTTTTTTGCGGGGAGTCTATAATGCTGAGGTTGGCCATATTATGACCTCCTTGAAATGCTTTGGAACATCTATCCCAACAAGGCCAAAGAAATACAATCATTGGTATTAAAAAGAAAAAAGGTACTCTTAAATCTTAAGATTATGCAGAACCAAATTCATTCAAGTGTCTTTTGTTTATTCAATTCTTTATAAACTTTTTCATTTCTCAGTGTAAAATAGTTGATAGTTTCCCGTTCAACTACAATTAAGCTGTTGTCTTTCAAAATATATTTATTCCAAAAGTAACACTTGTCAATCGTATTGAATGAACAATTGTCAAAAACAAACAAATTACCTAGAGTTATACAGAAAATAAAAAGGGAGAGAAATGGAGAGGTTTCAATGGAGGGGATGCACACGAAATGGAAATTGTGGTTGGATATTTTCGGAAAATCACGTCAGAAGTCAGAACGCATACGTACGATAGGTGGCTTCACATGAAAGGTTGAACTTTGAAGTACCTCACAACAGTCCATGTGGCCTCATGTATACAATAATAAAATCAAAGAGGAAGCTCGGAGAAGTCTCTGGAGTCTAGAGCACTTGGATCAGACAGGTCTTTATGGTGTAACAGCATAGCGTTGTGAGACGATCTTCAACCAAACTCGGTAAATTCCCCGATGATCGTAATTTTTTTATTATTATTATTATTATCGCTGACCAAAGTATTTGCCTAAATTAAGTTCCTTGGGACGAACTGGTTACCTTGAATGAAAACAGGGTTAGAAATAAGTTATGCAACTAGATGATGATTTTCAACAGTTCATTGAACCTCCTTTCCGATAGTCTTCTTGGCATAGCCTTTACGATTCTTCTAGAAAGCTTCGCGGGATTGTTTGTGTCACAATTACCTATACTTCTAATTAATTTTCAATTTAGAGTTTTGTGGTGTAATGTTGTCGTTCTGTCGTTGTTGGAAGACGTTAGGTATGCAGTGTTGGTTTATAACTTGTAAGGCAATTAGGTGTGGATGACTATGTCATCTTATCTATTCTTTCCAAATTGCTTGTGTTTCTGTTGTTAAAATTGTTGGCATTCATTAATTGTTTCACATGATTCTTAAATCTTAATATTTTCACTCTGGTGATAGGTGAGTACAACTGTAGTGTACAAAAACATGAGGGGAAGAAGCTACAGTTATAGTCCATTGCCTCCCCGGGGTTACAACAGAAGACACCGCAGTCCTAGCCCCCGGAGTCGTTATGGAAGTCGTGGTAGGGATCTGCCTAATAGTCTTTTGGTTCGGAACCTCCACAGAGGTTGCAGGTATCTTTAATGTTAACTTAATTGTATGGATGATGAGATTTTACCTCCGGATTGTATAATATGACATTGTATTAGTTTATACTATTACTATATGCATTTCAGCCTTTTATGACATGCTTAGGACTTAGGAGGGCCTTAATGTTGGAACTCTGGAAGAAAGACTGAAGGATTGTAGGATCATCACTTTGTGTGATGTCTATATTATTAAAATCTTAGTCTTCAGTAACATATGACATAAAATGTTTCAAGATTGAAAATTTTTACTGGTGTCTGCTAACGATTAGACAATGCATCCATATATGACTTGATTTAAATTGATGATATTGGTGAATTATTTTGTCTGGAAACATGCTTAATATAGCATCAAACACTCCTTAGAAGAATAATATGTATGCAATGAAAAGGGAGAAATAAAAGGAATTTTGAGCAGTATTTGTCACCTTCTTCATACATCTGTTGTTGACTACTTTTGGTTGTTACTTAAAATCTTGGTTTGTAGGCCTGAAGATCTGCGAAGACCTTTTGGCCGTTTTGGTCCTCTGAAGGACATTTACCTGCCCCGAGACTATTATTCTGGGTAAGCATGTTTTTATTACCCCAAAAGCAGATCTCCGTGTCTTGAAAGGTTATGAGACTCCCTCTTCCCTTGAAAATGCTTGAATTGGATGATGATGTTTCTTGATAAGAATTTCAACATTTTTTTGGTGACTAGTTAACTTGCCACTTCTTTGTCAATAACAATTAAGCCATTTTATGAGAATTTGGTTGTTTTATTGAAAGAGTTGAAGACATGATTGAAGTAATAAGAGTACTGTGTTGAAGACAACAAAGAAGTAATAAAAGTGTTGTGTTGAAGCTACCAGTCAAGTTGTAAAGTGTGGTCCGGGTGATTTTTGTGTTCATGAAGACTCGGAGAAGGTTGGGTTTTAACACATTGTGAAGAAGTTCAAGTCTTGAAGATTTTCATCTCAAATTAATACTTTGGCTTCTACAAGGTTAGCATCGATCATCAATGTGATGTTTGCTCTTACATGATATGGAGTGTCAGGGAAAAATGATTTTATGATACTTTGAACTTTGAAGTCAGGGTTAAATTTAAGGATTTCTGCAATCAACCCTCTCGGTATGCAGGTTATTTTTTATTATGTCATGTGTATATTGCCTGAGACCCTTCCTGGTTTTTATGGTTCAGGGAGCCCCGTGGTTTTGGGTTTGTCCAATATGTGGATCCAGCTGATGCTGCAGATGCAAAATACTACATGGATGGTCAGGTTCTTTTTGGTCGTGAGCTGACTGTGGTGTTTGCTGAGGAGAGCAGAAAGAAACCTTCAGAAATGAGGGCAAGAGATCGTGTAAGGTAGAGATATACCCTTAATTTTTGCACCGAGTTGTCGAAGAGTTTTTTTTTTTATAAACCAAAGGTATCCACTGTCAATAACAGTGACTAATCCCTTCGCCACTAGTCCTCACTTAAGAGTATTTATTATAGGGGTAAAATCTGTTCATGGTATGTCACTAACAAGTTGTATTATAGGGGTCGATCATATGATCGTAGGCGATCTCCTCCTCATTATTCACGATTACCACGGCATGCACGAACCTATTCTCGCAGTCCAGAGTATTCACCCTCTCCAAGACGAACTCGTTACTCCAGGTGTATATTTGCACAATCATATGTTATTAGTTCTCTACTTGAACTCGTTACTCCAGGTGTATATTTGCACAATCATATGTTATTAGTTCTCTACTTGCTGCTCTGATGTGTAAAATTTGCATGAGCATACTTAGAAAAGCTTTCCTTATTATGATTTATGATCCAGGTCAATCTCACCAAGAGACGGGAGATCATACTCGAGATCCCCTTATGGATCAAGAAGCCGTAGTCGAAGCAGGAGTCCAAGCCTAGACTACTCTAGGTGAATTTGGGCGATTTCAAGCATGTGTAGAAAAGGAAGTATATATGTTTATAATAAGGTGTCTTGTGTGTTTGGTAGCTTCAGGTTGCCTTGTGTATGTGGTTTAATGCTTCAGGTTGCCATGTATTATTAACTCGGTAAACAGTTTGTTCAAAAAAAAAAAAAACTCGGGAAACAGGGATCTTCCATCTACTATGGCTGTACTTGTATTACTTTTCACTTTATCTCTAGTTGGTTTTCTCTGATTTTATGGAACTTACGTATTTATGTTGTGTAGACTGTAGATGCTGTTAGTGTTGATTGGAACGTTTCATGTTTTTACATGGAAAACGGTGATATGGGAATCTAGTAAGACGGACTAGTCTAGCAAACATGGGAGGGATGGGATGGGAGAATCCTTATATATTTTCTCTTTGTTTGAATATTGTTATTTAAAAAAAAATATTATGATTTGAAGTTTTGAGTTAATGAATAAAGAAAATAATAAATAATTAATTCATAATGTTTCATTATCTAGATCTTTAACGTTGGAAAGATGTCAACAATATTTTGTTTTTCTTTCTTTTTTCGAAGCCGAAGGGAGGCTGATTAATCTGAATATATAGTCATAATTGATGTGGCCCAGAAAATGCTTCATCTTATTCAGTAATAACGTTGGGGCTTTAGAGCCCATCAAGTTTATTCCCAGAGGTATTTCCAAGATCTAAGATCTTCATTTGGTTTTTGGGTTTTTGTATTTTACTGCCGCAAAAGCTATAAGAAAACAGTGCCCAAGAAAGTGAGGGAAGAAAATCCAGTCCTTATCTATCTCAGAAAATAAAAAGTTGACACTTTGGAAAGTTTACCTATCTCAGAAATTCCAGTTCTTACCTATGTAGAAAATAATACAGTGCCTACACAAATTGAAATAGTTTAATCTATCTAATTTTCAATAGTTGAATTTAGTTTTTTGTGAGATAGCCCCTCTTCATAGAATTACTCAAAATAAAAAGAAAAACAAATAATAATCATAAAAACCTATAAAAAAAGAAGAAAAAAATATTAATGAAATAGGCTGGTTACGCTGTACCTAAAATTTTATTTGGTTCCCTCTTAACTCTTAAAGCGTGAATTTGTGCCTTTCAGGAAAAAAAAATTAAAAAAAAAAAACGTGAATTTGTATAATGTACAGTACTATTTGTCTAGTTTGTTCTTACACCTCCATAATTGTCGTATCTAAGAAACTTGTTCGTTAAGATCTTTGATGCTTTATCCTTAGGAAATTTTCAGGGAACTGATTGTTCAACAGAGGAAGAATGTGTAATTTGGATAGAATCAAGTGTAGATTACTCCTCTGTCGCTATGTGCCTATCCTATGTCATGTAAATATTGATCAATACGATCTTTACCCAATGAGAAGCTTCATATCAATATATGTTCATTTGCCCACAGAGTTGATACCATGCTGCATGTCTCCTCCATTTATGGTGTGGACCCCATCAAGTTCGTATGGCTCAGTGAATAGTGATTACGGACTGATGGATATCTAGAATCTAGAATACATAATAATATATATCTAGAACTGAAAATTAAGGAATGAATTGTATTTCCTGCTTTCAAAATTGGCAAAATCACCTTTTATGGCTTTAAGTTTTACATCAATTTTTAATTTTATCCTTAATATTTTTTTGTTGTCACTTTCATTCCCAATATTTCATATTTTAATTAATTTTACCATTTGTTTTTTTTATTAAGATGAAGTATGTTGTTAATTTATTGTAAGAAGTTAGCTAAATGATGAAATTGAACAAAATTTGAAATACTGGGGATGAAATTGAAAGTTGATGCAAAGTTTAAGGGAAAAAAATACTTTTTCCTTCAAAATCTGAATTTAACACTTGATTGTGTTTATTAGAGTACGGGATGTTCGAAAATACATCAAAACTGGACTTAAAAATTCTGAAACATCTTCCTATCACAGAGGTTTCAAAATAAACAAGTTGATGGAAATGTCCTATATCTTGAACCAAATTAGTCATCATCAGAATTCAGAAAATTTTCACGTCAAACATCAAGTTAACACCTCTTTGTTACTATATTTATATCGATCCCGCATAATATGGCAAGAGTTTCTCATGTGGATAAAATTTTTCATTGGTATTGAATTACACTACACACACACATATACAAGGACAATCTTTCCCTTGTATTATTTCTTTGGTGCTATCACACTGGGATTTAAGGCCCCATCATGCCTAGTGTGAATAATTATAAGACTTGAAGAATCATGTGATTTTATTTCCATCTTTTGTTTTGAAAGTAGTCTCTGGTAATTTGTGTCCTGGCTCTCTGTATGAAAAGGACAGGTCGTGATATTCAGAATTTATTAAATAAAGGACGAAGATTTTTCGACAAGCTAGCCTTGTCTTTGTCTACTCCTTTATCATCAATATGTCGACGACCTTACTTGCATTACCTCTTTTTTTTTTTTTTACAGAAACTATTCTAAGCCCCTCAAAAGCCACTGAGAAGTGATCAAAAGGTACTGAATCGGAAAAGGTTTAAATTATAGATTTGATTATATATGGACACGCTTAAACTTTCAGTAAAGGAAGTTTATTTTAGTTTTGTTTGAATCACAGCAAAATTTTCTGAAAAACAAAAATCTGAATTCCGATTCGCAATCAATTTGCCAAATAGGGCATATTGTCATAGCTGTTTTTTTTCCTCTAAAAAAGATTAGTGTAAATGATTTATTTGCTGTCACTGTTTGTGGTACCATGATCAAGTGTAAACTTTCGTACGTATTGTTATTCTTCTTCCCTGCCATCATTACTACCTTCACTGTCTCCTTTAGGAGTTGCAATATATATATATTAGGAATTATGATCTCAACTTTTGCACCTTCTTCAACCTCTTTACCTTTTTACTTGATTTTATGATCACTGTATACGATATCTTGTAACTTCCGCTAACTCATCTTCATTCTCATTTCATGATTCCACGGAACACTCACTGATTACATAGGTCCCACTAGCGTACCATCATAGCATCATATTATTAACTTGTTCTTCATCAACTTGTTTGTTTTGTTTATGGTTTATATATATATATATATATATTATCATTTTGATCCAATATCATCATTTTAATTAGAGAAAATTAACTTTTTAATATTTAAATTTATTTTAAAATTATGATTTAGTCTCTATATATTAAACATACACTTTTTTGTCATTGATTTATTTTATAAATATCAATTATTTAATTATTATAGATAACGTTTTAGAGACTAATTAAATATATAAATTAATATTTGTAAAAACAAATTAGTAAAAAAAATAATTATAATATAGATTTATAAAGTGACTGAACAACTTGAGGTTGCAGAACAACTTGAGGTTGTAATCTATGTTGATTTCGATCCTTCTTCACCTTCAGTGCAGGGGAGAGCAAGATATTGTATACACTTTTTCTTTTCCTTTATCATTTAATTTCTTTATGTTTTGTATTTGATTTGTTTACTGTAAGAAAATATGCAAATCACGTGACATGCAACGTTTTTAAGTAGTGGTACATATGGGGGTCGTTAAAGGCTTAAAGCTGGAATGCATGTGTGCTTGGCCATTTTAAAGTCAGAACTTTGTTCTTCGTAGTAGTAATATTATGATTTATTAATTTTTAATATTAGAATATATATATATATATATATGGAAAGGACTAAGACACCCCTCATGGCTCACGCTCTAAAAAAGCATAAAGAAACTATGGACCTACTTTGTGAACAAACCCCACAAAAAGCTGTTAAACCAACAGCACAACTACCACTGTAATTTAATTTTAATTTGTAGAGAAGCACTGTATCACGTACCAACATTTGACTGAATCATGTGTATATAGTAGTAATTAATGGAATCTCAGCCCAAAAGGTCTGTTATATCTTTTTTTATGTATATATTAGGCTGTTTCTGGTTTAAAGAACCGAATAAGAAAAGTAATTATAAGGAAGGAAGGAAGGAAAAACTTAGAGGTCAATTGTGCCTACAAAGTATCAGTTTTAATATACTTCAAAAGTTTTTTTTCTCTACCTTCAGTCTTTTTCTTTTTTTTTGTCGATTGTACTTCTAATTATTTTTTGTGTTAATTATACCCCTAATCCTTTTTTTTATGTCAATTATACCCCTAAATTGGGGTACAAATGACTCAAATTAAATGTGAAATATTGAGAGTACAATTGATTTAAAAAAACGTTAAGTACAACTAAAATTGACTTCATTCTCATACTTTAGGGATATAATTAACCCAAAATAAACTTTGGGAGTACAACTGAAACTCATATTTTGTGGGTACAAATAATATTTTCACCTGAAACTACATTAGCTATTTTGTTTCTTTATTTTTATTTATTGATCTTCTCAATTTTAAAAATGTTTTTAATTTATTGTGTACGTACATCCGCTGATTTTTCATTTATTATTAATTATTATATAGTCTTTTGTTATTTCTCGTATAGTCTATTTTATTAAAGTGTTACTGAAAATAAATGAATTGATTAAACTATTAAATTTTTTTGTTTAAATTTTATCTCCCTTTATTCAAAAAAGTGAGTTATTCACCAACGTAATAAAAAAATTATTTTAACGTAGTTACTTTTATTCAGAAACTTTTTTATCATAATTAGTTAATTATGCAATGCAAGTCAAATTCAAGTTAATCAAGATAAAATTTTGAATACCGGAAAAAAGAAAAGTACTTTATTTAAAATCTAAAGAGAAGCTAACTTCAGACCAAAAGAAAAAAGAGAAGCTAACTCACTTTTTATAGTTAGTTGAGTTAAAACAAAAAAAATAAAACTTTTGTAGTTTGTGTAGAAGAATTATTAGTTGTAAAGTTTCATATCATAAGTATCTAAATAAAACATGGATACTTCTAACATGTTTCCTAAGGGTACGTGTTAAGATTTTTTTTGATTGATCAAGTGAGTTTTCAAACATTAAAAATTATCTTTTAAATGAATTTTTGTAGATTTCAAGATAAAAGATGCTCTACTAACCAATCAAAAGAAATCTTAAAATGTACCCTAAAAACACATGTTAGATAAATCCATAAAACATTAAGAGTTAAACTAAACAATAAACACTTTAAAAGTGATTCTATTCTAGTTTCGGTTAATGTGAAAATTTGTCCAAATATAGTTTTATGACTTTATCATTCAACTAAGTTAAAGGTTACGGAACTGTTAAAAAAAATAAAAAAGGTTAAAGGTTAATTACAGCAGAAAGATAAAAGTAGATTGTGCGTAATATTATTCACCAATCACCATCCATAAAAGGTCAGTCAACCCAGCTGTTAGATAAAGGAGAAAAGAAAAACGACAAAAAATCCCACCTCTAAAGTACTATTACTTAAGGGTCGCAATTAATTAATCCACATAGTTTCTTCAACTTTGAACTGGAGCAATTTGTTCCCTTCAAGTGACTGATTAATAATTCTTTATTTTTTGAGAAAAAAAATTATTCTTAAATTTATCCCAAAATTACATTATAATTTTTAAATATTAAAAATATACTTTTATAAAAATATTAACTAATTAATGTTTGTAAAAAATTAGAGATTAAATAATTAATATATGTAAACAAATAAAAACAAAAATTATATTTTTAATATATAAGAATTAAATAATAGTTTTGTGATAAATTTAAGGCCAAAATATAAATTTGGTCTCATATCTTTTGTTCAGTTCCCAATTTGATCTTATATCGTTTTTTGTTACAGTTTTGGTCTTATATCTTTGCAAAAGGTCCCAATGTTGGTCTCATATCTTTTAGTCAAGTTGAAGAATTAATCTCATATCTTTGCAAAATGATCAACTATGGTTGATCATTTTGTAAAGATATGTTAGTTGATCTTTTTGTAAAGATATGTGACCAATTCTAAACTTGACTTAGAGATATAGGACCAATTCTGCAATTAACTCAAAGATATGAACCAAATTGGGACCTAACCCAAAGATATGAGACCAAAAGTGCAAAAAAAAAATATGGGACCAAATTGGGAGCTGAACAAAAGATATGAGACTAAATTTACACTTTAACCTGAATTTAAAGATTAAAAAGTAGTTTGTTTCCTAGAAAAGAGTAATTTTTTTTTTATTTCGAATTTTGTAGTCACATCACACATGCACATGCTCATTGGCTGCGTGTGCTAAAAGTAAAGCCACACACCAGAATAAGACTGACCACACTAGCTATAAAGTGGAAACTTCGTGTATTGAGAGCGAGAGCGTGCATATATACTTACATTACATATTCCACTGATTATTTTTGGTCGATGCTATTTTGGGTGTGAGTGAGGGAAATGGGTCGTCTTGCTCCTCTATCAGAAGAACCCATGAGTGAAGAGTGCTCAAAAAACTCGTCGAAAAACAAGGCATGGCGTAATTACTTGAAGACATGGATGAAGATCAAGACCCTCTTCTTCTTCTCCAATAAGTCTCACCATCTCAACATCCTCCTCAGTGTTCTTGCTTGCCCTCTCTTCCCTATCCAACTCCACACTCAACTTCACCCTCAGGTTAATTAGTCATATATCTATCAATTTAATTTATAAATATGCATGCATCTTCTTCATGTTTGAAATTAAATATTGGTCTACTTAATTAGTTTTAGTTAATTTCTTTCAAAAGTGGATGCATATTGGATGGTGTGTGTTCATTGTGCTGATCGATTGTGACTACTGCTGGGTGTGGGATCCTCATCCTCTGTTACTTTACAAGCAAAATGTCTCCATGAGTTTTTAGTGGAGAAAAAAAATAGCTAGTCATTATTCATCATATATACATATATGTATGTATTTATATAGTATTATGGTAAGTACAAACTGCAGAGCACAAATTAAAGTGTGTGTTTTCTTTAGATGAAAAAGAATATATCAGTGGCATAAAGTAGAGCAAAAGGTAGTGTTGTTGTTATGGGGTATGAAGTATGAACCTCTTCATGCAATTATAATGGACTAGGTTGTCATTCATACCCCACTAACCCACTTTTTTTCGCTTTTTTTTGCTCCGTCAAAAAAAATTAAAGAAAAAAATGATGGAAAACAGAGGAAGCATGCATTGATTTAATTAATTAGATGAGAATGATTATTAACTAACTCTGAATTTTAATTAAAATATAAATAGGTGTCGTCGTCGGCGCAGTACATAATAGAGCAGTTCGCGGCGGCGACGGGATGCCGGAAAGTAGAAGGGAGAGTGAAGAACGTGTTTGCGACGGGGAAAGTGGGAATGTGTATGGTGGATGTGGCTAACAGAGTCTGTGAAAGAGGATGTTTCGTGATGTGGCAAATGGCTCCTCACGTCTGGCAGATTGAGCTCGTCGTCGCCGCCCACAAGGTCCGAGCTGGCAGTGACGGCGCCGTCGCTTGGCGTCACACTCCTTGGCTTCCCGCTCACGCCGCTAAAGGCGGCGCACGACCTCTCCGTCGTGCTCTTCAGGCAAGTAAATTACTCCTCTCGAGTGTTTTTAGATTCAACCTTCAAAAATCAAAACTAATTAGTTAAAACTTGGTCTCTGTTGTGTGAATTTCTTTTCATTTATAAATTATCTTTTATTCTATTTTGGTCATTAATTTTTTTTTTTCCACTACTCGTTTAAAATATGATTTCGTAATGTTTCTGTTATCTCTAATATAGATATTGGACAGATGTAATGAATAATTTCTCTAATACTTATTTTAATAAAATAATTAGTTGAAAGTAAAGAAAATTTTATATTCTTAATCACAAATTAAAAACAAATTTGTGATTAATTTTTCTTTTTAATAAGTAAGATTTTATTTTTGCTCTATGCCAACTCAATAATTAATGATACATATGAGAAAAATCCTGTAAGTTAGTTGTTTAGGTTAGAAATGACAACAAAATAAGATGAATCACAATTAGAACTTATTGTTAAAAAAGTTGAAAGGCTAAAATGAAACAAAAAAAAATTGACTAAAGTGCACTTTTGGTCCCATAACTTTGGAAAAGGTTTCAATTTGGTCCCATAACTTTTTTTGTTGCAATTTTTGTCTCACAACTTTGGCAAAGGTCTCAATTTGGTCCCATAACTTTTTTTGTTGCAATTTTGATCCCATAATTTCTGAAAACGTCTCATTGGTAGTCCCAAATTGATTTCCATCCATCCCATAACTTCACCTATATTTGTCACATCATCATTCAACTCAGTATGCCAGATCATCTTTAATGGTAGATAATAGATGAAAATTAGTATTGGGACCAATGGTGAGACGTTTTTCAAAGTTATGGGACCAAAATTGCAACAAAAAAAAATTATAGGACCAAATTGAAACCTTTTCCAAAGTTAGGGGACCAAAATTTCAACAAAAAAAGTTATGGGACCAAATTGAAACCTTTGTCAAAGTTATGGGACCAAAAGTGCATTTTAGTCAAAAACATTTTAAGGATTAAAAAGGAATTCATATTATAATGTAGGGACTATAATGAAGTAATCAAACCAATAATACTGAGATTCAAAAAAAGACTCAACATTTCCTCTAAAATTCCGGACAAAGTTTTTCCCCCACACTGAAAAACAAAGAATAGAATAGTGCAGTGATATGAAGAGCATATATCTTGTCTACTGTTTATGGTACGATACACCTAAAACGACACTGTCGTTTGTACGTTGTAGGGACTGGATCCTTTGGCGGTGTGTGCCGTATTCTCCGCAGCGCAATACATGGGAGAGAAGCAGATCTCAGGGGTAGATTGCTTTGCGTTAAAACTGTCCGCTGATCAGAACAACCTCACGGACCGTAGCGACAGCACCGCAGAGATGATCAAACACGTTATCTACGGTTACTTCTGCCAAAGAAGTGGGCTTCTCGTGTACCTTGAGGATTCTTACCTCACTAGGGTGCAATCCCCTGGGACGCACCCCATGTATTGGGAAATCACCATGTCTACTAATATCCAAGATTATCGGACGGTGGAGGATGTCATGATAGCTCATGCAGGACAATCAACGGTCGTTATTACTCGGTTTGGGGGTAATGTAAAAGGTGGCCCTCAGATCACGCGCTTGGAAGAATCCTGGACCATTGATGATGTTGCGTTTAACGTCCCAGGATTGTCCATGGATAGCTTTATACCACCCAAGGAATTGCAGACAGATTTTCCTCAAGAGGATCTAGATTGGAGATCACCCTTGCATGGCTAATTTTAATGCTACTTTTTATTTTTTTAAAAAAGGTATTTATTATATTGTTGAACTCTGATTTTATAGATGCCAGCAATTTTTTGTGGAATTTGTGTACAAATATGTATTATTGATTTTTTGTTTTCTTTAGTTAAGACTTTGAATATCTTGGTGGCAGCAAAGAAGTTTCAGAATGAGTTTGTAGCAGTCATTCACTTGTTCCTCAAATATCACCATAACCCAAAATTACTCAATGGAATTGAATATTCATAAATCAGAAAACATTCCAGGGGTAGAGATGAAATTGTAGACACAGACCTCACTGATTTTGAGTAAACCCATCAGCTGATTTCTGTGTTTCATTGCATTGAATGGTTCGATCTCACTGATAACGTGGGTCATTGTAGCAACAGCTAAGGTAGAAGGAAGAATACTCATAATCCTTGAATCTGGAAAGGAAATGCAATATTGAATACAGACATCATAATATTCTGACTGTTTCCATATCTCAGATTCTGGGTTTGATTTGGATGTCTTAATTATTAGATTCCATTAATAGAAAAGACTTGCTTCACTACTTTTTTTTTTTGTTTGGCCTGAGATTTGCTTCACTACTTACCTATAAATAATATGCTTCTTCATTATACAACTATGAATAATCAATTAGGCAAATTTTTTGTGCTACATTTAAAATTGTAATTACATTTTAATCAACGTGCAAAATTTATCTCATGATTTTCTCTCATCCTATTTTGATAATGCTTAATTCACTCCGCTCATCGTCACTTCTTCCCCGTAACCATATTACCATAAGTATAACACAACACCACCCTATCTTTCTTCTTCAGTCACGTTATCTGCTCTTTCTATTCATAACTCGCAAGGCCTAATTCATTGTTGCAAATTTTAGGGAGCTCATGCATCAAGGAAAAAACTTGAGGTGGTTTTGTAACTTGTAGGTAAGCCAAAAATCAAAATCACAAGGCCACATTCAGATCCTTCTCTCTCCTGAAACATTTTGTTCATTTTGCTTGATTTTGTATTTTTGTATATACTGTTAATCTATGAAGCATGGACATGGACAGGGACATGGGACACGACACGGACACGGACACAGCGACACGTCAAACTCTCAAAATTACGCGACACGACAAGGCATATATTTATATATATAAATAATTAAATATTCATAATTTTTAATGAAAAAATTAAAAATTACAATTTTTATTTATAATATATGTCATATCTATTATTATCTTCTCTTGCCTATCATATTAAAGTTATAAAAAATTGATTTATATTCTAAAATTTATGGATATGTGTCGTGTCGGTGTCATACGAGTGTCGGACACTGACACGTGTCTGACACGGCGACACGCTTTCAAAATGAAGTGTCCATGCTTCTTAGCTGTTAATTCAATCTATGCTAAAACTTAAGGCCAAAGTTCTATTTTGATCCCTTATGTTTACTTAAAGTTCTGTTTTGGTCCCTCAAGTTTTTTTTACATTTCGTCTTGGTCCCTCATGTTTGCTCAAGGTTACGTTTTGGTTCCTCAAGTTTTTTTCGTTCCGTTTTGGTCCCTCATATTTGCTCAAAGTTTTTTTTGGTCCCTCAAATTTTTAAAAAGTTCCACCATTAGTCCCAAACTATTTTCTATCCACTTTTTTCGTTAAAAAAATGAAAAAAAAACTAAATTTCATATCTTAACAATTTTGCTATTTTGCATCAAGGTTATCTTCTTTTGTAAAAGAACAAAATTGTTGGAAGATGAAAGTTAATTTTTTTTTTCTATTTTCTAACAGAAAAAATGGATGAAAACGAGTCAGAGACCAACAGTGAAACTTTTTAAAAACTCGAGAGACCAAAACAGAACGAAAAAAACTTAAGAGACTAAAACGAAACTTAAAGCAAATACAAGAGATCAAATAAAACTTCAAAGAAACATGAAGAAGTAGTAGACATAAAATCGCCCATTTAATGGGGGGCGGATGAAATGAAATCGGCACCGCTTCAATGTTGTGGGAACGTTTAGATCAATCGTAGGGCTGGGATTGAGCACTGCAGTGAATTTGGCTGTAGTGGATCCTCCATCCCCTATATACACTTCACTTGAGTGTAAGACGGTGAATCGGAAATTGAAGGAAATGTCACAGTCAAAGTCACTAGTTAGGCGGTGGAGCAGATTGGTTTCGCGGCCATATAGAATAGGAAATTGTGGAAAGAGACTTGGACTCTGGGCATTCTCTTTCTCCACCAACACTAGCTCACCAAAGCACGATGGTTCGAGTCGACCCGGTCCGCCTCCGGTTCGAGTGACCATGACCGAGTCAGCTGGTCGTGGCGTATTCGCTACGCGGGAAATCGGAGCCGGAGATCTCATTCACACCGCCAAACCCTTTCTCTGCCATCCTTCACTCTCTGCGATCCACTCTGTTTGTTACTTCTGCCTCAGAAAGCTTGTTAGTTTGACCCGCGCTGAAGAAGCTGCCTCTGGCGTATCATTTTGTAGTCAAGAATGCAAGGATCGTTCTAAGGTGCGTTTGTTGCCGTCGTTTCTTTCTCTCCGCTACCACTTTTAATAATGCTCACCACTTGTTTGAGGTTTTGCCTATGAGAAGCACATTTGAAATGTTCTTTTTGCTACTTCACACTTATGACTTGCAGGATTTACTGTTGACTAGTTTCTAGAGTAAAAAAAAATTGCATATAGACAGAAGTGTCTTTGAGTTTTGCAATCATTCTTCTGCCTCTATTTTATCATGCAACATGGCATCACGTGGATTGATCAGTTGAAATTAGCAGTCATTCAGTTTCTTTCCAATTGTTTATGGATTCTCTGTAAAATATTGGTTTAGAAGTGGCAAGGCTGTACACTGCATCTTTTTGAAGCCTTTGTACTCCTGCTAATTTGTAGGTTAAACTTTAAGCGTCATGTAATTTATATAAAAATAAAATGTATGAAGTGAATGCGAAGTAGGTTAAAGGTTAAATTTTAAGCATTATGTAATTTATATAAAAATAAAATGTATGAAGTGAATGCAAAGTAGGTTAAAGGTTGAATTTTAAGCATCATGTAATTTATATTGAAATAAAATGTATGAAGTGAATGCAAAGTAGGTTAAGCATGTTGTGCAGAATCTATAAGTTAAACCGAACTTTTAATACTTGGGAATGTTATCAATAGTATGCTTGATATCCGATTTGTTGTCACATCCTTGTTCTGTTTTTCTTTAATCAGCCACTGCATAAACAAAATGGTTTTGCTTTTGCATCATAAGGTACATTATTCCACTGAAGTAAACTCATGCAAAGATATAAAATTTCTTTTTCTAGGAGTTTTATGATATTGAGAAGAAAGTGAATTGGACCGCATTTGATGACTATTGCCGGTATGTGAGTTTATTCTCAAGCAAGGAGCATTACAAGACTGATGTCCTCTTCTAGTGGTGATAGATTTCGACCATCTTTTTGACTTGCCTCATTGCAATTGTCGGAACATAATGTTGTACACCAACATACAATATAATACCAACTATCTTATCCATACATTATCTAGTTTGTTAGAAGGCAAGAACATTGTGTATGTTAAAATTTGTAGAACTTCAATTCATAAAAATGTAAGGCCTATCTTGTAAAACTAATGAAATATTTATTAATTGTTACCACCTTAGTTTATTACTTTTGGCCATATGCTATACCTAAATTTATCATTATCTGATCTCTTTGCAAAGGATCCATGGCTTGAAATATCCATTGCTGGTAAAGCGGTTGGCTTGCATGGTAATATCAGAAGTTGCCAGTGTTGATTGTCTTGACATACTCCAACCTGCCAGTTTGACTCCTGAGATGGTTTTACAGGTGAGAAGTTTATTCTTTACCGAAAAAAATACTTCTCATTTAAATGTCTCAGTGGAACTCAAGAATGGAGCTTGAGTCACATTGATTTTTCTTATTAAAATCTGAATGCAAGATCCTTTACGCTGTTAAAACTACTTTCTGTGATTGATTTCATATAATTGATTTATGAGAATAGGATGAAATATCTGTTGATGTTTTAGTGAAAATTTGGTTACCTTCCATTAGACAACTTTGATATCAAGAGTTAGCTGTCATGATTTGTCTATCCATAGTGTCATTTTTCAGATGGAAGAGGGGTTTGCATTGCTAAGGAAAGCCTTTGCAGAGACACTTATTGCAGATGAAAATACTGCTTGTATCCTCTGTGTATTTGAAACTTTCTATAATCTATACTATAAACGTGCACACATACACACAGGGAAATGTATACAGAAATTGCGGTTTGCATATCTTGACATTTTAAGTTATAAGCAGGCAATGGTACATTAGCGTTCTTGCTCGAATTCGTATTAATGCATTTCGAGTTGAACTAGCTGCGGGTTCATATGAAGATCTCCTTTCATCCGCCGTTGCATCTGTAGAAGCTGAAGCTGCTGTTGGAAACGCTCTCTATATACTTCCATCTTTCTATAATCATGATTGTGGTAATTGCATTTCATTTTTATTTTTTATTGATGTTGATTGGTTCCATCCTCCAAACGGCGATGAAACATGGATGAAAGAAAACCAGAGACATTCAATTCTGAGAACCTGTTCTTTCTAGTTTGTACTGTGAGAACTGATGAAGCTTAGTTTTTGTAACTGCAGATCCTAATGCACACATCATATGGATAGATAATGCTGATGCAAAACTGAAGACCCTCCGTAACGTGGAGGCAGGTTAGTACGGATTGCAATTTCTTTCATTAATTATTTGTTTCTCTTTAGTGTTTTAGCTTTACTCATTCAGAAAGTAATGTATTTGGTAATTTTTTAAAAAAATGAATCACATGTATCACCTGACTACTTTGATAATCTGACTATTGGAAAAAAAATTATGTTGAACTGTTGAAGGGTCTGTCTTGAAAATATAGGTAATTCTGATAATCTTCCTATAATTGTCCGAGGATCATTCTACTTTCGTGGAATTATATAACATGAAGTTGTTTTTTTGGTATATTGCAGGTGAAGAACTGAGAATCTGCTATATTGATGCTAGCCTGGACCGTGATGCTCGGCAAGAGCTGTTGCTTGGAGGTTTTGGTTTTCAATGCAATTGCAGTAGATGCTCACATGGCGACTAATATCTTGTTTGGAATTTTTCTCTTACATTTTTTTTTCGTGTGATTTATTGTAATTCATAATGAAAAAAATCTCATCAATTAAAAAACTACTTTTAAAATTTTAATCCAAACAACTCAAATTATTCATAAAAATAAAAAAGTCAAAAGGTAACTTTCTCTTGGCTTTTTTACTTTTTTATTTTTGTGAGGTAACTTACTCTTTTTACCAAAAACAAAATTATTTTCTCTTCCATTTTTACCTTTATACAATTTAACAAGTTCTATACCCTTGTATCTACTAATTATAATCATTGCATACTAATTTAAATAATTTCACACCTAAAAATCTACTTTTACAAAATCTTACCCAAAAATTCAAGATGTAATCTGATTTTTCATAATAAAGATTTTTTTTTTTGGTGGGCTTTCATAATAAAGATTTTGATCTTAGCCAAACTAACCTAAATGTTTTTGCAACAAAATATTTTATATCGATTTGTATGGTTAGATTTTCGTTTTGATTAGAGATTCCTTTTAATCTTATTTTCTCTGAATAGATGGCTAGCTTGGATTTCTTTTGTTTTTGGCGAAGCAAACAATACAAAGCAAATAGCGAAAAACGAAGGAATAAAATCCAAAACAAAACCAGCAACAGAAGGAAACCAAAAGCACAGCCCACTTAACAAAAGCCTTGACAAAGAGGTTCATTATTGAAGTGGATCCTCTGCATTAATGTAGAGGATCCGGATCCGTTCATTATCTGATTCACTAACTACATTCTCCAAGTTCAAATCCAGAGAAAACGAAAGTAGACACATAGAGGCTAGCTTGGATAGTAAATGCGAAAATCAATAAGATGAAAATCAGGAATAAGAATAAATACTTAAATAGAAACCCTTAACTCTATTGAAATGTTTAATTTAGGAGTGCTTTTTAATTAGATTTTACCCTTGACTCAATCGATCGAATTCCATCAATTAACACTAGGGGACCCCCTTCATTTATGTACCTTTGGCTAGAAAGTCTAAATTCAGATATGCTATTAATTATAACCTTGGTTAATTTTCATAAAAATTACAGGGCTTGTTATGCAGTATTTCCTAAGATATGTATCTGCGATTTTCTTTCATTTCTATAGATTAATTTTTTTTTCCCTTTTGGCATAGTGACTTTACCATACCATTTACTAATAGTGATAGACTTGGGCAAAATTGCTATCAAATATTCAATAGAACTTGTAATCATATAATGGTAAAGAGATTTGTTATATTTGTATTAAACAATCCCGGTATCAAAATTATTGGTAGAGTTTTATAACGTGGTTGACATGAGTGCACTTACAAATGTTGGGGAACTAATTTCCCACACCCTTTTTTCCCCCATGCCATATTTCTTAATTCTTATTAAAGAATGGCATAAAGAAAAAAGAATGCAGTGATAGAAAGAGAGCTCCCGCCATCTCAGCTTTAGGTGCCTTTCTGAGAAGGTGTGATAGGACGGCAAAAAGAGAGCCTATATGAGAGAATTTCTCAACATTTCATAAACCAATACTAAAAACTACCTAACACTTTTCTCCTTCCTCCATTTTAAATTCACCCAATCTTTCTTTTTTCTTTCATACTCCTCTCATTCTCTTTTTATAATCAAACCATACCCATCTCTTATGTTATAGAGCTTGGTTTGTTTACTTGCTTTTCCATTTGTTGAGTAAGAAATTAGCTAAGGTTTCAGTCAACCATATTTTAAACTGCACCCTCTTTAGTTACATTCCTTCTCGCTTGAGCTGGATTCTCATTTCTCCTTCTAGCCAGTCATGGGGGTTTTTTCCCTATGTGCTTCCTCAGTTTTACCTGGTAAACTCTTTGGAGTGCCTACAACTACTGACCTGTGCTTATCAAGGAGGAAGGCTATTGTTTTGTGTTGCCAAGGTAGTGGAAATGTAATGAAATCCAGTGGGCTTTCTTCTGTTTTGACAGAAAGATCAGCATTGGTGAGCACAGATCACTCTGCAACTGTAATGGATGCAGGAAGCTTGGTTTTGTCCCCAAATGGGAATAGCCAGGCAGAGATTGTAGTGAAGGATTTGGTGCCTTATGCTGGCACCAATTTAATAGGATTGGAAGAAGGAATAGGAATTGTCAACTTTCTCAGAGGGAAGAAGTTTTTCATGACTGGTGCAACAGGGTTTCTAGCTAAAGGTATTTCCTGTTTCTATGCATCTTTTGGTTTCCTAGATCCTTCAATCATAAGAGTGGGATGTAACAAATGTTTGTTATGGTTTATCTAGTTCTTATTGAGAAGATTTTAAGGACTGAGCCAGATGTGGGCAAAATGTACCTTTTGATCAAGGCAAAGAATAAGCAAGCTGCAATAGAGAGATTGCAGAATGAAGTATGTATTCTATGATTTTCTCCTTCAGCATAAATTGTCAAGTTTGATGTTTTCACTTCTTGGCCCAGGATTAAAATTTTATTTTGTTTGTAATTTTAGATCATAAATACAGAGCTTTTCAAATGCCTTCGTCAAACACATGGAAAATCCTACCAAGCCTTCATGTTGAGCAAGCTTGTTCCTGTTGTGGGCAACATTTGTGAGTCCAATCTCGGATTAGATGAAGATTTATCTGATGTCATTGCAGATGAAGTAGATGTAATTGTAAATTCTGCAGCTAATACTACATTTGACGAAAGGTTAGCCTCTAAATCTCCAAACGTTTTTGTTTGAGTTTTGATGTGTAACAACTTAAGTAGTTTTGAATTTCAGATATGATACTGCTATCGACATCAACACTAGAGGACCCTGCCGCCTCATGGGCTTTGCCAAAAAGTGCAAGAAGCTTAAGCTATTTCTGCATGTTTCAACAGGTAAAAAGAAAAAATTATAATATAATAATGTTGAAAAAACAAAATCAGAAATAAATGTATCTTAGAGTGAAATATTCTTAGAAAATCAATCATTGGAAAAATCTGGTTTTAGTTTTTTTTTTTTAATCTAAAATCCTTATTTGTGCTGTACAGCTTATGTTAATGGACAAAGGCAGGGTAAAATCATGGAAAGACCATTCATGATTGGAGATAGCATTGCTAGAGAAAAAATTCTATCTCAAGTTCCAATGGAAGTCCCGCCCATATTGGACATTGAGGGGGAAATAAAGCTGGTTTCTAATTACAAGGGAGAAATTGAAGACAACTTATTAGCACAAAAGATGAAGGAGTTGGGTCTCGAAAGGTAGTATATAACTATATATTTGGTGTCATTATCTTTCATTTTCTTTTCCAAGGCATTAATGGATACAGAGTTCTTCCACCTTGATTTTAGTCCTGCATTTCATGATCTAATTTGATGTGAGTTGTTGTCTAAACAGGGCCAGATTATATGGGTGGCAGGATACTTATGTTTTCACCAAGGCTATGGGAGAAATGATGATCGATAAATTGAGAGAGGATCTTCCCGTTGTCATAATTCGACCTAGTGTTATCGAAAGCACTTTCAAAGACCCTTTTCCTGGGTGGATGGAAGGAAATAGGTACTTTAACTCCTCCCTCTAAAAAAGCAAAAAAAAAAAAGTGAAATTGATTAATCTAGTATATATATATATATATATATATATATTGTAAGTAGACACCATGTAGGTAAACCAAACTAAATATATAACTTGAATAAATGTGTATTCTATTGAAAGTTGTGCATGAAATGCTGAAACGTTGAAATGCTTATCTTTGGTCAACTGAGTCTACCTAAACCTCTCATGAGATTTGTATGACAGAACAAATTAACAACCTTTCCTTATAACTTGCAGGATGATGGATCCAATAGTTCTTTGCTATGGAAAAGGGCAGCTCACGGGCTTCTTAGTTGATCCAAATGGAGTACTGGACGTGGTAAGTGGCACTTACCATTTAGATCCTTTTAAAGAAAAAATGAGTTTTATTAACTATCCAGCATGCTTATGTAAAGCTTTTCATAGTTTTCTTGAAGAAAAAAAATTATTATCTAAAGTTCTTTATATTTTTTTATAAGATTCATTTAATTATAGACTGTGTTTATTTTTTTTTTATGAGCAAAAAGGGGCCACAGGCCCAAGAATAAACAACAAACCCAAAAAAAAAACTAAGATCAAACGAGACGAGGGGTAAAAACCCCTAAAACATCATGAAGGACAAGAAGACTTAGTTCATGAGGGACGTCCTATTTTTACTTTATACTCTCTCTTATAATTGGTCACGTATAAAGTTATTATTGACACCTATCTTTACTTGATTAGTAAACAATCTAACCCTTGAAAAATACATGAGTCGATGACCTAATCTCTAAAAGTCTAATTTATACACTTTAATCTTTGAATGATTAAAATGTATCAGCTCCACAATTTTGAAATTAAAAAGTATAAACTAGACTTTCAAGTATTGAATTATCAACTTATTTATCATTCAGTGACCAATTTATATGTTTTCTCAATAGAAAAAACTTTGCACAAGTCTAGTCCTATTTGTTAAAAGGTTTGAGTAGGATACTAACAGATAGTGTAAACTCATAGGTACCTGCTGACATGGTTGTAAATGCAACCATGGCAGCAATGGCAAGGCATGGAATGGCCGAAAAAGCAGAGGTCAATGTGTACCATATTGCTTCATCTGTGGTGAATCCTCTGGTTTTCCAAGAGCTGGCAAGACTTCTGTATCAACATTACACTTCCTCACCCTGCATTGACTCAAAGGGTAGGCCTGTTCAAGTTCCTCTCATGAAGTTGTTCAGCTCCTCAGAAGACTTCTCTACTCACCTCTGGACTGATGCTATTCGGAAATGTGGCCTCTCAGCTATGCCCTCTTCAACTCACAAAGTGTCCCAAAAGCTTGAGACACTCTGCAGAAAATCAGTGGAGCAAGCCAAGTACTTGGCCAACATATATGAGCCATACACATTTTATGGCGGAAGGTAGACACATTCTTATATATACTCACATTTGTTACACTTACAACATAACATGTATCGGACACAAATGAATTACTGATTTAGGTTGATTAACTAGCAGAAATGAAAATGTTATGTTGAATGAGTGGAAATGTTAAAAATGATAGATCATGAATGAGTGACTAAATGTAAAAAAGGATCAAAGAAAATAATAAGAGAAAAAATGTGTAAAAAGATAGAATATCTTGGCGTCGAGTAATTCATATAACCAATTTTACCTAGTGAAAACATATGGTTGTTTTTGTTGTTGATTGATTAAGTGTTTTGTAGGTTTGATAACAGTAATACAGAGAGATTGATGGAGATGATGTCTGAAGAGGAAAAGAGGGAGTTTGGGTTTGATGTAAAGGGCATTGATTGGGAAGACTATATAATCAAAGTGCATATTCCAGGTCTCAGAAGACATGTCATGAAGGGAAGAGGAGGAGGAATTAATGGGCAGCTCATGATATGACTCTTCAATCCTGTCACCTCTTAAGTTAACATCACTCATTCAAGTTCTCCAACCAACTGTAATAAATTACATCACTTTCCTTTCTATCTATATATATAGAATGTGGCTCAGCCACAAGTATAGCCTACATATCTTTACTATTTATTTTTTGTGGCCTTCCTACATATCTATCTATACTATTCGTGCTGTAATTTATCAATAACTATGACTATTAATGAATTTGTCCTCAGTTGCTTTCACCTATAAAAAAAATCTTTACAAGCTGACCCCCCTTTTTTTTTTTGGAAATTTTGAGCTGAACATAGTTTTTCCTTACTATTCTTAAATATAACGAAGAAGTGTTAAGTTGCTTTCAAATTTTTGTTTGAACGAAAGTAATAAAAAAAATGAAGGTTTTGAATATTTTTAATAAAAAAATCATGATGATTTTTTTTTTCAAATTATAATGGTATTCTTTATAATACTGAAATAACCTGATGCTTTTTAACAATTAAGTACTTTAACAATAAAAAGGAAATTCGCCTTTAATATTGAAGTCATTGTCAATGAAAGGTGAGAGGAATGACTAGTCAAAGAATGTATATTCATGGGAATTAATAAGCACAACTTGACTAAGTATAGTAGTGCCAGAAGGTTTGTTTAATTAAGTCAAGATTACTACAGTATAACGTGAGAGGGAAAATATCGTAAATCCCACATATTAATTAAACGTTGACTATTGAGGGTGTTTCCTTTTTGGTATGGCTATTTGCAAAATTCTGTAATTTAATCCTATCCAATTTATCATGCAATTTCACAAAAGGACAAATCTCAGCAATAACATACGATACAATATCCAATTATGAAATAATTTCTTTTTACAAACTTTAAGATTAGCAAATGCTTCGTCCTGGGCCGACAGATATGGTAGCTTCCGATTGCGTACCATCTCCATCTCCATCTCCATGTTATCATATAATATCAAAACTTGTCAAAAATAGTTTTCTTTTCTTTTTTTTTAACAAAAATGTTTTTCTTCGGTCTATTAATCATAGATACCACAAGTTTATAAATAATTGAGGATATTAGCAAAATTACGTGATTCTATGACTTTTTCTTTGTTAGACGATTTTATGAGACTTCTTTTTTTTTAACAGATTTTATGAGATTTTAAATCTTGTTTACTGCATGTCATGTGTTTTGGGATTGAATCCTCTAGAGTTTCTTTCTCTATATTTTTTTGTAGAATTAAAGAAAGAAAGAAAGAAGAAAGAGAAAATATGAAATTTATGAAATAAAAATATGTAAAATCATATTTTCTCTTTCTCTCTCTTCTTTTCTCTTCCTTTCTCTCTCATACTTTACAATAAATGTAAGAAAAAGAATTCTAGAGAATCCATTTCCCCTTTAAACACTAAAAATGAATCATATAAAAATTTAGTCAAAAGTATTACTCGATTTCTAAATTTTTCATTTAATTTAAAATTTTCATAATCTTTTTTTTATTAATTTCAATTTTAATATTTTATATTTTGGTCAATTTTATCATCTACTCTTATTTTAATTAAATATTAACAATTGATTATACGTGACCAACAATATGTAGTGTAAAATTGATAGAAAATGAAATTCACATACTAACTCATATTTAAAAATATGATGAAATTTGTCATTAATTAATCAAAATAAATTAATCAAATAATAAAATTGATCAAAATATAAAATATCCATAATGAAATTGATAATAAAAATACTACTAAAGATAAAATTTAAAATTGATATGAAGTTTAATGACCAAAATAATATTTTGGTCTAAAATTTATTTTCGATCAAGTAGTTGGTTTTTGCTACTTTGCCCCAAAGATTACTATTTTTGGTAGTTAGCATTTAACAGGATGTTGACATCAACGAACTGATTTTGGTGGCTTTAATTCCTTATTGTTACCAATCGTAGTTGGAAAAAATCTTGCATTTTTGCTAGTAGCTCTTACCAAATATAAAGAAAAAACTATCTTAAAAATTAAAACATATGCTTTCAAGTTTCATCAATCCGGAGATCTCCTATTTCAAGCATCATTCATTTGTTTTGTTTTTATTTTAAAGAGAAATGCGTGTAATTATTATTATTATTATTATTATTATTTTTTAGGGGTGGATAGTGTATTTATGGTAACATATAATGAGGTTAAAAAAAATTAACAAAGACCCATGAACCATCACTAAATAACGTACGAATCGAACGTGTTTAGTCTCTCTCACCTGGCCATGCTTTGTTTGCAAAAAGGAGAAGAAATAATAATGATGGCCGTTGGTGCAAACCTGGATGGGATATAAATTAGGGTAAATTACACTTTGGTATCCTGTGGTTTGACCCTATTTCACTTTGGTANAACACTCGAGTAATAAATTTACTATTAGCTATGCACGCAAAGATCGGATTTTTCTTATTGTAAAGACATGAGTATAGTTTAAGTTGGGCAATACTTGGGCTGAGCTCTGAAGAACATTAACTTGAATTAATTAATTTATAATTTATCTATTAAGATGAAATAATTGAGCCAAACACTAATTTTTGTTAATTACAATTTACTCGTGTTTCTTGAAATGAAATTCCTATTTATCTTTTCGCGTAGGGTCAGGGTCGCTGCCAGCGAAAATCCAACGAATCTGAGCTCCCATACCAAATTCCTAACGATCAATAAAAGCAAATAAAGTATAAAAGATTTAATTATTATTTAAAAATATTTCTGGCTACTATAATAACAAGGCCTAACCGTCTCTCAAACTCTCGAATCTGCCATCACTTTTCAGGTTTCAACTTAATTTTTTTTTCTTTGTTTCTTTCATTGTTCTTCGGATTCTCCCTCCCAAAGAGGAAAAAGGGAGGGAAAACAATGGAGGGCACAGCACTGTGGCAAGGAGCAGCTTTGGGTGGATTGTTCTTTTGGATTGTTTCGTCTTCATACCTTAATGTGACTCTCAGGCTTAGATCTTTCCTTCAACCTTGGGTGATTCACCATGTCCACTCTGGAAACTCCATGGTTCTTCAGATCCAGGTGCTTAACAAGTTCTCACAAAACAAATGAGAAAACCAGATTCGTATTGTTAAATCAGTGTGTGCTTTCTTTTTTTAATTAGTCTTCTAATTTTGTATAAATGCCGAATTGTTTTGGTAATTTTTTTCCTGTGGTTGTTGTTTGGCGCGATTTGGCAGAGCTACCGGCATGGAATTCTGGATGCTTTTTTCTCTGGCTTGTCTTGCATTGTTTCTGTGCCCTTTTACACCGCTTTTCTTCCTTTACTATTTTGGGTAAGTTTGTGTGTGTTTAATGGATTCGGTGGGTTTCTGTTTAGTCTCGTCATTTTTTTTTGGGTCGTCACTCTTAAGAATTCATGTTCAGTGGGCTTTTGGGTGTCCATGTAGAGTGGCCATGGCAAATTGGCACGGCAGATGACATTGTTGATCGCGTTCTGTGACTATTTTGGAAATTGCGTGAAGGTATGTACATGCTTTCATTTCTTCGTCTGTTAGGTTTACAACTTTACATATTAAGATATTTTAACTTTCGTCTTTGTCGTTCAATAGGATGTGGTATCAGCTCCAAGACCCGCTTCTCCACCTGTTCGGAGAATAACAGCTACAAAAGATGAAGAAGACAACGCCTTAGAATATGGGTTGCCTTCATCTCATACTCTCAATACAGTCTGCTTATCTGGGTATTTCTTCTCATTTCCTTTCAGATTTTTACGGTTTTCAGCATGTCACTGGTGCTGTTGAGTAATCAATATGCCTTTTAAATATAGTCGCATAGTCTAAACTACCATAACAAAGTAAAATTGGATAGTACTTGTTTGTGGTTTGTCTGAAACGACCAAGGATTTGAATAATAATGAAAACTAGATTCATTTACACAAAGCCATTTTGTGTCTTCGTTCTAAGGACTTAAATTAACATATTGGCATATTGTTGATAAGAAGGTAAATAATTATGTTAACCAGTTCCAAAACATTGCCTTGCACTGTTTGCTTTTGTGCTTAATAGAAATTTCTCCTTGGAACAGCTACCTTTTGCATTATGTCCTGACTCATACTCAAATTCAAGGTGCCTATGTTAATTTTCTGGGAGTTGTCTTTGCTTGCATACTTGTGGCACTCATTGGTTTTGGTAAGATTTTCTTATCGTTTACATAATTAGAATTTTCCTTTTGTTGGCTTAACGCACAGCAATAATTTGATAAAAACTCCGATTCCTTTGTAGGAAGAATTTATCTTGGCATGCACAGTTTGGTTGATATTATCAGTGGTCTTCTTATTGGACTGGGGGTCCTTGCAGTTTGGCTTTACTTTGATGAATGCATAGACACTTTTGTGATCTCTGGACAAAATGGTATCCTCAATTCTAATTAACATATTCATCATAAAGGAGTTTTAACCTTTTTAAGGACTTGCAGAACATGCTGGCAATCTGATTGTGGAATTATCACAAAAGAAAAACTAGTCTTAAAATTTGTGTTCTCTGGACAAAGCTTTTTAGAACTTCGCAAGAATTTTTTTGAAAAAAAGCAATATAAGTTTCTTCCATTAGCAAGCTTTTCTTTGTACTCTTCCTTATAATCTATATTTATTGCAGTCACAACTTTCTGGGGTGTCCTGAGTTTACTCTTGCTCTTTGCTTACCCAACTCCTGAACTTCCAACTCCGAGCTTTGAGTATCACACCGCTTTCAATGGTGTTGCATTGGGAATTGTAAGCACTTGTTCCCCCCTTTGACATCATCTAAGCATCATGTGAATAAGCAAAAGATTACTTAGTTGTGCATTTACCTGATGTAGATATAATGGGTATTTGGGTGCTTTTTAGTTAATGCTTACACTTGACAGTATTTGCTTATCAAGCTGCTGAAGTAAAAACTGTCAATGCCATCTTAGGTGTATATACTGAATAAATATTTATCCAGAACAAGCAGAGATTCAGTAATACACAAGATGAGCTACAAAACTCTTCAAATGTCAAGCAAAGTGTTAAATGCAGAAGTACTGTAGTAAAACATCATTGCGAGATTGAATTCTTGCAATTTGGATTAGAATTAAGTATTCTCCAAGGTTTATGTCTTGGATAAAGAGCTGTTTTCAGCTTTTGGTTCTTCAAATCACACTGTTCCTGTTTAGTTGCTTATATTTTTCTGGTAGGACATTATAGATACCAGGTAAACGTAAAATGAAAAATGAATGATGGAATATGCAGTATACAATACTGTATTTTTTTATAAATGGGATATAGTGAAATTTTAGGTATTGATTAAATGATTTTGGCCTTTCATTTTAGACATCACATATTCAGCAATGTTGTACAGGTGGCTGGAGTACAGCAAACATACCATCAATTTCACCATGACTCAGTTCCTCGTTTGTTCTCTCCACAAGTGGGAATCACTATACCTGGATTTGTGGGAAGAATGCTATTGGGAATACCTACAATAATAATAGTTAAGTTCTGTAGCAAGGCTCTTGCAAAATGGATACTTCCTGTTGTATCAAACACCTTGGGCATTCCAATAAAATCAACCACTTATATCCCCACATTGAATGGATCTATCCAGGGGAAAAAGTCTGATAAGCATGAGGCATTTGATGTTGATACGGGAATTAGATTTCTGCAGTATGCAGGCCTTGCATGGTCTGTGGTTGACCTTGTGCCATCCCTTTTTTCATATCTGAACTTGTGATACCAATTACCAAGTACCAAGTTAAGCTTGGTAGTATCCATCGCTTCCGAGAGGAGTACCATCTCCATCTCTTATGTAAATGTAAATCAAATTTTTGTAAAGCTGGCGATAGTTTTTCACTTTTTTGTCATTACCGATGGAATCAATCCAACGACATGCGAGAATATGTGAAGTCACGAGTACTTTTATTACGAAGTACATTCTAAATCTGCGGAATATTAAAATTCCTCTACAGAATACAGGTCTCATCCCTCTCTGTACGTCGCTTGTGCTTAAGCCTTGAGAATAAGAATTGGACCTATTGCATTTTATTCTCTATTTTTTTTTGTATATTTTAGAGAGAAAAAGTGTAAATCACACATTTATTATTTTGTGGGACTTACACTTTCTCTCTATCTAAAATGTACAAAAAATATAGAGAATAAAATGCAAAGAATCCACTAAGATAAGAATTGCCCATTTAAGACTTGCAGCTGGTTCCAGATTTTAAGGGGGAGGACAAATAAATGAGAATAAATGCCCAACATGTTTTATGATTCATTTAATCGATTAATTTGTTACAACTTTCAAGTGTGAGCTCTAATAATTATCAAAATAATTAGTATGAACAGAACTAAATCAACATTATCATTTATCAGTGCATCTCATGTATAAATTGGCAGAACACAACGAGCAAAGAGCAAAACTGAATCATCGTTAGCATGCATCTTTTCTGAGAAATGGCAGATGGCAAAGCATCCATAAGATAAAAAATTCCAGTCATTGTTTCCAAAGCCTGATAAGGGTTATGAAACATGAGTACAAGAGTCTTAATATAGACATTTTGCTGAAGTGATACATTTTCTGACATCCATCATTTAGGCAGCTTCTCCAACATGATATCCAGCAAATTCCTGAGCGTAAAAAATCAGTGGGATTTTACCTGCCTAATATACATCAAAGTGACCTCCGCAACCACCATAAAGGCATCGGAAGTCTTTATCCAAGGACAACTGCTTACATCAATCTTTCGGAATAGGATGCTCAAGACTCAGAAATTAGTGCAGAAGTAGAGGAACCATGGACTCAGTATGACATTTAGCAGCTACATTAAAGGAAGTAATCAGGTGTTCTACGAGTAACATCTGGTTCTCCTCTCCTTGGAGCAGGTTCAAACTGCAAAAGGCACTTAGATTTATATGCATAGACAACCCAAGGCAGAGGCGTAACACAATAACTTACCAAGTAGACTAAGAGCACGTTACCTGGATGAAAGTGTGGTCCTTGCAATCATCAACCTCCAAAATTGAAGCCATGTTTCCACATCGATAACAGTAGTTGGGTGCACTAAATATGGTAACGACCTTTTGTTCCTGTTTCAACAAAATAATAAATATATTTAAATTTTACCTACCAATCTTAAAGCAAGCAAGCCAAAGAGATCATTCATCCAAGGGACAATTACATGAGCCCAGTTATATCCATCCATAACCAGCTGATGAGCTCTAGCAATCAACTTAAGGTTGTTTGAGTGATTGAATTGTTCAGATATATCCTGAAAGACAAATGTGACTTCAAGTAAATACTTTTGTCATGGCTTCATCGACTGCAAGTTCCACATAAAGCAGAGTTGAGCAATTAAATATGAAGTTACCTGACCAAAAGTATATCCAGCACCACGAGGAGAAATTCCCCAGCCACATCTGTCATCTGGATCAGACCATAACAGATCACACATGGGCCCTTCATGAGGAACCTCTTGAACACGATCAAAGTTCCTTATGTTATCAAGAGTTTCGATAGAAGGTGACAATCCACCATGCAAACAAAAGATCTCTGATTCAACCTGGAAGGACAAATATTAAAGAGAAGTTGAATGCTATTCAACCAATGACAGAAGAATGACTACCAATTTCTCATTCAACTATTGTGGCAAGCATAACATAAGGAAATTGTTAACCAGTAAATCTAGCATGTTAATGAGAACCATTATAAAGATCATGAACTTCAGTTGAACCAAGCACTAGCAACAATTTAACAAAAAGAAACTTCAATTATATTCGCAAGCCTTGCAGTTCAGAGAAATACAACTGCATCACGTTTGACAGAAATGAAGAAGAATTAGCTTATATCCAGAAATCTAATCTTGTTTATGCTTCCACAGATGTGTTGTTTATAACCAATTTCCTAATTTATCATTTCAGCCAAAAGAGGGGGGAAAAAAAGATAGAACAAGGAATTGTATCATTTAAATAGTGAATATACAGCCAGACATCAGCATCCTTTATGATATCTTATCAAAATGATCATTTAAATGGCCTTTTGTCTTGTAAAGACAGTAAAGTATTAAACAAAGGAGGTTTTTTGCAACCTCCTAAGTTAAAAAGGGAGGCAATAAATATTTCACTTAATCTTGGAGCAGTTAGAGGCAAAGAATATAAACTTCTCACAACTTCTTTCCCTTCCCTGTTAAGTTAACAAAATAACTTGAAGTTTAATATATTTTCTACAAATCTTATACTTTCTAGTATATAAGAGCGCAAATAGAAATATGTAAAAGTACTAACCAATGCTGTCAATGGAAAGTAATCAAAAAGGTCTGTAAAGATCTTCCATACACTAGCATTACCATACCTGCAAAAAAATAATCAAAAGAACTATCAAGGATTTGAATGAAGGAATCAGAAATTATATTACTTGTGTGCAAGAACCTAAATCAATAAGTAAACAGAACATCTAAAACCAGCTAATTCAAAAACCCATGCAACTGGACGATCACCAAGGCAACCCAAGATCCAGCAGCATATAATATTAACCAACCATATCTATCGAAATGTGAATCAAATAAAGTTTCCTATCAAAAACTCCTAAATCTCAATCCTGAAAAAGAAAAAAAAAACATTGAGACAAATAGACCTGAATCAAAGTTCAGACTTCTTTCGTTTTTTAATCAGAGACCACTAATGTCATTTACATCATAATATCAAACCATGCAGTTTTCATCAAATCCACTTTAATCTCCACAGCTGAGGAGGTTCACAAATTATAAATCTTCAGACCACAGGGAAGTACCCAACAAATGTAGACAATTTGACAATACCAATATAAACACATTAAGAGAGCGGCAGCCATCCCATACCTTCAGCTTGTTAACCAAAAGGATTTTTTCTCAGACTTTAACTTCACTATCACCTGTTTCAAGGCATGTGAAAGGCCTAAAACTCCCATCTTTCCCCCAAATGACATAATTTTCTTGTCTCTGTCTAAGCACGACTTTACTTTTGACAGATTAGTCTTTAAATTTTCAGAGGAGTCTCAAAATCTCAACTGAACAGAAGCCCTGGTCTATCTGTTTGTTTAGGTGTTCTGTTTGCACTAATCAACCCAACAGAACATCCTTGCTTATTTTCTACTTTGTGCTTCACTATAGCCCAATATCATGTATGAACAAATTTCCATGCCCAAGCTAATTTTACTAAAACATAAAGATAGAATTTTTTTTGTTCTTTATTGTGTGCACGCATACAACTTCTCCAACATAGCTATTGACACAACCATAATATCCATCAAATATCACATTTTGAAATTCTCAGAAGCAGAAAACCTCAAATCAAAAGGGTTCCATAAGCCTCTGCTCAACTGCATAATTCACAAGTTAAACCAAGAACTCTCAATTTAGTGGATATAAGTAACAAAAAATTAGTTAGCCAAAACCTAATATTAAAATTCTTCAAATGCACACAACAGAGAAAAAATATGTTCCAAAATTCCTTATAATGTTCAAAGGAGCACAAGAAAGGATGGAAGAAATTAGTGGCAATGTGGAATTTATGCAGTAATTTGGAATATATGGCTAGACCAAAGTGCTCGTATTTTTCAGGGCATCTCATTGTCTTTTGATGAACTATGGGCAAGGATTCTGTTTCTAGCTTTGGCTCATGGATTTTTTACACACGCACTTCAATTTTGATGGGCAGAACTATTGCATGTTTAACTTCCATTTTCTTTTATTTTTGATTTGCCATGATCTTGTTTTCTTGGTAGGATACCCAATCCTCATCTTTCATATCGTCCTTTTCTCTTAGTAAAATCTGTTTATATCTTCTGAACTGAAGATTTTCCAACTAAACAGTGGTACAAGGTAACAATAAATAAAAGAAATATACATTAGCAATTACTTAAACAAAATTTCTTTGAAACAATTAAAAAATATATATATAAGCATACAGAACTCGTTTGTACAAGAGGATCTCCTGCTTTTCTTTCCTAGGACCTGTAAATAAAGGTGTTGTGTTGAAAACTCACTTTCTTAAGCACTCATCATAAAATCCATATACTTGAGTAATCTGCAGGAACAAAGATAAAGTTAGCTAGACAAATATCAAAAAGTCTGCAGATCAAACGACAAAGGTTAGACCTTACACCTAAAAAGTATCATAAAGTACCTAAGGAGAAAAGCAAGAATATATGATTTTGCATTACAAAAAATTGATAAGACATACCTGACGACTTTCATGGTTTCCCCGAAGAATAGTTATCCGCTGAGGATATCGCACTTTTAGTCCCACAAGGAGCTGAAAAGAATGAGTAATAAGTTTGTAGTACCTCTACTCAAACAGAAACTCCATAAAATATACTATAGTAATAAATCTCCATGTAACATCACCTCTACTTCCTGTCCCACCAAACAGAAAGGTTTGCATGGTGACCTACGAAGACTTCATAAGTAATTAAAATCATAAATCTACTAGAATTTGATGAATCAATTATGGAAAAGATAAACAGGATCTTTCCTCAAACTAAGACACAGCCTAGGGGACTTGCCAAGCTTTATTTTTAACACTAGACAGTCTGAATGTATACTATAACTAAGCAGTCAATATATGCAGTAAATCATGGAGCAATTAGTTCAAAGTTAGTTACTTATGTCAAATTTTCTTCTTTTTCCTCAAGTCAACACCTTACTTCACTCAAGGGCGTACACTCTTCAAGCCCCTCTTGTCTCTTACATTCAAGGGCCCCTTTCACCTTTAAACACCTTGGGCCAATGGTAATGCCCTGCCAGTTCTGAATTCGCCCAAAAAATGGAGGCATGATAAACAGCTCTCAAAGAAGCACCTTTAATATACTTATTGGACTTTTTGATATTCCATCTGATGATGACTTGCTTAACTCATCCACAACTGCCCAAAAGTCTCAGCAAATATCTCTGCCCACGATGCACAAGTTGTAAAGTTGATTCACATAAAACTATGTTGAAAACGTAATCGTAAGAGATAATACAAACTTCTATTATCTTTATGCATCTCCACTCCCCGTTTCCAGATCTGTGGGCCTTCTAAATCTGATTAAACTGAAACAAGATATTTTGTTCCCATGTATGCATACACATGTTAAAGAAACTTATCTGCCAATTGAGAACGTCCCATTTTCTGGTTTACCCCATTAGCAAAAGACAATTTCAATGATGTTCACCCATCCTTTGTAAACTATCTATTGACAAAAAGCTTCACCCCATGCCTTATTCCACATTATATAGCATGAATGCTTCAAATGATAAACAACTCAAAATGCACAATGTGGGGGAGGGGGGGAGGAAAAAGGCAAATTTATCTTGGTTGTACTTACTGTTACAGTTTCAACTGAATAATAACCCCGGTCCACATAATCGCCCATAAATAAGTAGTTAGTATCTGGACACTGCCAATGAAAGAGGGTTTTCTCAGAATCCTTCAAAATATAATAATCAAAGAAACTATTTAAAACACTGATGAATATTTAAAAGCTATATCATAAGAAGTCATTTAGTACAAGTTATGTTGTAAAGGAACTTTAATGTCACAGTAAATTCCAATAAGGAGTTCCAGTAGCAATTTAGTCCAGAATACCTCTGATACACTTCAAGCTTCAGAAACTTTTTCTTTGAAGGTCTCAGTTGGTTAGTTAAGACTTAAGACATTACCCAGCTAAAACAGAAGAATCAAATACAAAATTAAAGACATAGTCAGAACTAATACCTTCCCTCCAATTCGAAATAGTTCGGCGAGATCATGAAACTGCCCATGGATATCACCACAAATTGTCACAGGGCTTTTAACAGGCTGTGGTACAAGAGAGAAACAAAAATTAACACTTTGTATTTCATGAAAATATATATATATATATGTAGCGGACTAAAATACTATAGCTGTTAACATAAAAAATAACATCACAAGGAATTCAAATATTTAAAGAGAAAGATATGTTCATATTTGAAAGATATCTTCTTTTCACAAAATGAAATGCTGAGAATGCAAAATTTAAAAGACAGAAGAAAGGGTTGCACCTGGACATTACTTTCATCCATTAAAATCTCCTTAGCCTTGTCACACAGAACTCTAACCTACATGCAGGGCATAAAACAGGAGCATTAGTTTATATTTATATTTCTTTGCCCAAAATAACAACAGCCAGATCAAGGAGAAAGAGACATTGTGTGTAACTCTAAAGAAAAGGATATGACAGAAAACACAGAAATCATAAATATAACGTCATGTTTTAAGGTCAAAAAGAACTAGAGGAAAACCTGTTCTAAGATAGATCACCCAGGTTGTGATGAAATCCAACCATATTTACCATCTTAGTGGTTTTCAAGCTCGGATCTGAGTGAGATGGAATATTTTGGAGGGGAAAAAAACTCAAGCAATTATAATAACACAAAAGTTGCAATGGATGAAAGGCAGTTTAAGACAGGTAGATGCAACCACCAATTCCGTATAATGTGATTAATCCTTGGCAATAATAACATCATTATGCTTCAACCCACTCGTAAGGATTAAAACCCAGAGTTAGTGAACTCCATTTCCTCCAAGATGCCAACAATAAGTCACTTTCTGTGGTTAACCTTGACTGCCATGTCATAGTACACGATAAGCTACCCTACCTTATCTTACCAAAGGACTTTAAACACTACTAATAGTTCATTGAAAAGTCAATATTGCCAATGCGTAACAGTTCTGTAACCTTTAGCAAGACAATGGTAATAGCTTCCTCCAATCGAAGCCGTTAAATAACATCCCACACAATGACTGGCACAGAACATGAGAACACCTTCAACCATCTTGAAAATGTAAAACCTGACATTACTTTACAAGTAAAACCAAAAAAATCACATAAAAAAAGGTTTATTAGAAACAAATGCGACTTCCATTATTTTTCAATTTCGTATTCGCCCTTCATCAGGCCAGAGCTAATACCCATCGCATCTTGTGACTCTCGCCATACTGCAAACTCGATCATACTTTTAAATGGTTTTCACATTTATACACACAATATGCCTATTTTACGGGATATCGACACAAACCCAGACTGCTAAAGCAATAAATCAATTAAATAACTAAACGCCAATTAAATATCAATGTCCTACGCATCTTCAGCCATGAGCCAGATCACAAGCATTCAGATCGAAGAAATCAAACCTGTTGCTCTGATAGTGGCCTGCACTGCATGAGCTGCGAGATCTGCTCGTCGAGATCGGAGCTCCAATCCGATGACAACGAATCGACAACCATCTAGTTCTATGCTGGATAAAAAACCTAGTGAACAAAATACGGGTTAGGGCCAACCCTAGCCCTGTGCGAACTGCAAAGATTCTCCGGCGTCCTTCTCTAGATGCTCGCAGTGTGCAGACTGTGGAGTGGACGAAAGTCGGAAGAGGAAAATCGGAAATAGAGGGCGCGTGAAATGAAAAAAAAAAAGAATGAACTTACTTGGGGTAACCAAAAGAGTGAGAGACGCTTTTGTTTTCCCTCTTTTTCTTCTTTAATCCTTTTTTTTATTTTCTGTTGAAGGTTTATATTAGTCATAAATATTTAAATATTTTGAAATTTTTAGATTAATTAAAAAAATTATTTTATTTTGTGTAAATTGCAATTTGGTACCCTGTGGTTAGGAGCGGTTCCCCTTTAGTACCTTGAAAGAAAAATTTTTGCATTGTGGTACCCGTGGTTTGCTCTGTTAGCGATTTGGTCCCTGAGGTTTTTTTCTGTTAGGATTTAACGGCAAATGTACGTTAAAATATCAAAAATCTCCCAAAAAATCTTCTCTTATGCGTTTAAGTCCTTTCCCTTTACTAAAAGGGATCAAAACATAAAGAATTAATTATAAAAGGGTCTTTAGAATTCTAATATTATAGATTTTTCTCCTTTTCATAAGATTTCTTTTGAATAGGTCCTGATTTAATTACACTTTAATCCCAAAAGTTTATGATCTTTATCAAAATAGTCCTTTGAACCTCAAAAGACAAATGAGCATCTATGATTTATCAAAAAAATCCTTATGTTCAACTATAATTTCCATTCAAGTACACTACAAACAAATCAAAACCCCCAAATTTTACCAAAATCAAGCCCCACAAATCAAAAACCCTCTCAACAACAAAATCAACATCATCAACAACCAATTTCTTCAGACCCTAAGGAATCAAAATTCAAAACTAAGGAATTCAATTTCTTCCTCAATTTTCCAAAATTTGGCATAATTGGTCCCTCAAAAGTTTTAATTTTTTTACATTAAGGTCATTTTTCTTATATAATAGGATCAAAACGTAAGAACAAAAATAAATTAAGAGTATAATTGAATTTAAACAAAAACAATCCTAAATTGAGAAAATCCCCAATTAACATCATTCGTTATCATCATTTTCTTCTTCTTCTATGCAACTCCGTCGCCGCCGCCGCGGCTGCCACCACCACCATCATCATCATCACTCTGTTCCGGCCACCGTAGATTCACATTCCCGCCTCATTCCGATCTGATTTCCCCTCACCACTTTCTCCGTGAATGTCCATACACATCGCCGGCGTGTGCGGCGACGCCCTTTCTCTGAAATTTTCGATGAATGAACTACTCTCAGTAAAGGGAAAGGACTTAAACGCATAAGAGAAGACTTTTTTGGAGATTTTTGACATTTTAACGTACATTTGCCGTTAAATCCTAATAGAAAAAAACCTTAGGGGACCAAATAGCTAACGGAGCAAACCACGGGGTACCACAATGCAAAAATTTTTCTTTCAGGGTACCAAAGGGGAACCGCCTCTAACCACAAGGTACCAAATTGCAATTTACCCTTTTATTTTAGTCTCGAACTATTAAATATAAGTATATCTCTTTCGTTTTAAATTTAAACTTGACAAGTCCAGATTTACGTATTACTTTTAACAAATACTTTTCTAATATAATTAAAGTCGTCAGTAAATGAAGTCAAACAAATGAAGTTGACCGTACTTCTCTCATTTCAAGTCCAAATATAACATATTCGGAGCAACATGTTACTATTAATGAGTCATTTTTTTTAATTAAAATTGTTAGCAAATGATGTCAAATTACACTCAAAGGTGAAAAAATAGTCTCAAATTCTCTTTCAGTTTTGAGTTGACTTCTTTTGTTGATGATTCTAATTAGGTAAAAGAAAATGTAATTTTTAATTCGTCACATTCAAATTTGAAACAAGTGAGATATTATCAACGTTACTTGTTTGATTTTAAAACAAACAATCTACTTTCAAAATTTAATTTAACTTCGTTTATTAACAGACCTAATTAAATTAAAAAAATATTCATAAAAAATATGTGTAGTTCTAAACTCCCCGTGACCTTCAAAATTAAAATAATTATATATAATCATATAAAATTAAATAAAAAAATTAAAATTACTATAATATTTTGCAAACATTTAATAAAAAAAGTTTAGAAACATATATTCATAACCAATTTGACCATTGGACATTTTAAAAAAAAAATATTATTGCTTTCTTTGCAAGAAAAAAAAATAGTCTCTAATCTATCCGTTATACTTTACGTTACAGTTCATGTGCGGTTAGATTGTTAGAAACAAGTTCAACAGACCTCGGATCTCCCAACGGTTCTGGACCACCAAAAATACCAAATTTGCTTTATTTTATAGAATAAAAGTAAATTTGTAAAATTGTTTTTTTTTTTTGGTGAGCTGTGTATTTAAATTTGGACGTGAAATAAATGAAATATTTATGATTAATTTAAAATCTATCTCATCAATGTTAATATTTGACTTAAAATATATAAAATCAAATGAAATATTTATGAATTATGACCAATTTTAAATTTACTTCATACAAAACTCATATTAACATTTTATGTGTAAAAATTAGAATAAATTAATAATTTGTAATAAACTCATTTTTTTTATTTCGTTGCCGCTATTTTTTTTTTCCCAAGTTCCAACCTGGATCCGGACAACCTTTAAATTAAATAAGCAAGAAATATTCAACATTATAACGTTGTTAACTATGTTGAGATTTATCCAAATATGAAAATCGATAACTTAAATAGTGCTTTGATCAATTATAATAATTACACTATAGATAAATTTAATATTTAAATATATTTTTTATGTTAAATGTACTATTTATGCTGTTTCTTTTTATGAATTAATTATGAGTATCAAAAATATATTTTATAGTAATTTATATGTATTCTTTTTAAAATTGTTGGCAAGAAAAAAACTATTAAATCTTATAACTCTTTATTAAATCAGTTAAATTAAATTAAATTTTATTATTTTAAGACTAAATTTACTGATTCAATGTAAAAATTAAAAAAGAAAAGTAGTTTTAGGGATAAATAAAGGCCAAAGTCTCAAATTGGTCCCTTATGTTTTATTTGTTTCATATCGGTCTTACATATTTCTATAATTTCTCAAATTGGTCTCAAACTTACTTTTGAGACACGACTTGACCTCGTTTGCTAACGATCTCAACTGGACAAAGAAATAACTCTTCAAGAATTAGCACATAATTTCGAATTTATCATATTTTGACTTAAAATGTGAGAAATATGATCGAATTTGCTTGTTTCACTGTAAAACAAAGTATTCACTTTCAATACTCAATTTTACCTCATTTGTTGATAGTCTCAAAGTATTCGTCAAAAGAAACTCGCAACTTTATATTCGTCGCATTCGAACTTAAAATTAAAGAGATATAACCACGTTCTATTTTTTAGACCAATCGACAACTTTTATTTTATAAAAATGAAGAACAACAAAATCATTGTTTCGAGGGATGTTATCTTTTATAAAGATCAATTTTCCTTTACAGCTGCTTTTCTTACTGATGATGATACTTTGATATCACAGTTTTCTTTTTAATATAAATCAAGGGTATTTGCTATCGAGAAAAGTGACTAATCTCTTTGTCGTGAGTTCTCCACTCAAGAGTAAACAATTGGCCCTAAAATGTTTTCCAAAGCTAAAGGTTGTTTCACTACAATTTAAGAGATTAAGTACTATTTGGTCCCTCCTTTTTCACACTTTGAACTATTTGGTCCCTGCATTTTTTAAATAGAATATTTGGTCTCTCATCAATCACAAATGTCAACTTATTAGTCCCTCTACCCTATATCCATTACTGACAGTGATTACTTGGCCGTTAAGTGCACATGTGATACGTTAAATGCCACGTAATTAACTATTTGGTCCCTATATTTTAAATATAAAATCTGAGTTGGCTCTATCTTTCAAAATACAATCACTTAGTCCCTCTTCTTCATGTCTTTTAGGGTTAGCAACGTTTTTCTCTAACCCTTTTCATTCATCATTCGTTCGCCTCTCTCTCTCTCTCTCTCTCTCTCTCTCTCGCCGGATTTTTTCTCATCCTTACTGTGGGTTGGGGATTGTTTATGAATTGTGGAAGCTGACTCGATTTTGGGATTGTTTATTCTTATCCTACCTGGGGTTTGAAATTGGGATGGTTTATGAATTATGGAAGCTGACTCAATTTTGGCTTAGTTTAATACAAATGGGTCTGACTCAATTTTTAGTTTTGGCCTGGCTCGATTTATCTTGGTGACTAGGATAATAAAGTGGCATTTAATGGTATCATGTAAGCATTTAACAACACTGTTACTAACGGATATAGGGTAGAAGGACTAACGAGTTGACATTTGTGATTAATGAAGGACTAAATAGCCTATTTCAAAAATTCACGAATCAAATAGTTCAAAGTGTAAAAAAGAAGGGACCAAATAATACTTTACCTCTTAATTTAATGTTGTTCCGAGTATTCTACTAAAAAAATAATAAGTATTTTCTAAGTGATACATTATTCAACTGACGTTAGGTTATACTTTTTAGGTTATACTAGTAGGAAAAAGAAAAACAATCTCTTCGGCATTACAAAGTGCTGAGAGGATTTCTTGTGATACTATCGCAATTATGTTGGAACTTTTGTATGAATCAGCATTAATTTATTGTAAGATTAATATTTGTGTTTTTTGATAAGTAATTAATTTATCGTTTGTAATAGATTGAGTTCATATTAATTGTGGTAATTCATGATGTGTTGAATTATCCAGAAGCCATACGCGACCTGGGCTAGGAATGTCAAGCCACGTCCAAAGAGTATTAGTAATTATTCCATTGAATTACTATTGCATATATGGAGTTTGTTTATTAAAGAGACTATTTTATAATTATGTTTAACGATATTTTGTAATATTCACTAATGAACTAATTAGTGAATATTTTGATTATATATACCAAACATGTTTTCATACAAATGGTCCTTCTTTTGTTTAATTTTGGTCTCTTTCTTAGCAGAAAAGTAAACTCTAAGTTAGTGATTTCATCTCTAACACATTAAATTTATAATTTCCACATTTGAGAGCATTATTAGTTATTTTGTTTTTGCTTTTGGGGTCCAATCGCGCTTTGAGATAAACACTTGATGATAATTATTTGATTTTTTTAATAATCATCTGATAATTAATTATTTGATTTTTTTTTACAGAATAAATAGTTGTTTATTTATTTAGTTTTGTTCAGCTATTTCAGCAATTAGTTTTGAGCTAGATTCAAAACAATATATATAACAGATTCTGTTGTACCCTATCACCGACTAATTTTATCCTGCACAATTTCGTTTTTCACTAAAGATATGAACGTGAAATTCTACTAAAGATACACCGAAATTGAATTTTTTGAGATGACAATCTCAAGTTATGGATCGCACAATGTAACTAGAGGTTGCTTTAAAAATTATGAATACTATAATGAATTGATTTTCTCTTATATATCAAGAAACGGTCCTAAAGTATTAAATTTGTCTCTAAATTTTATATTAACTATTAATTTCATTTTCAATATTTTTATACAATCAATTTTTATTTTTAATATTTTATATTTTGATTAATTTTATCCTTTGCTCTTATTTTATCTAAATATTAATGACAAAATTACGTAACTAATAATATATAATGTAAAATTAATAAAAAAAAATCATAATTCAAATTATAAAACAGAGTGTAATTTGTCATTAATTTATTGAAAGAAATTAATAAAAAAAATTAATCAAAGTGTAAAATATTGAAGACGTGATTGACCGCAAAAGAAAATTGGGGATAAAATTGACAATTAATATAAAATTTAGGGATGAAATTAGTCTTTTTTTAAGCAAAAAATTAGTACAAATTAGATGGCTGCCTTCGGGAAATGGAGAGTTTTCAGTTAAATCTACTTACAACATGCTGATCAAGAACGGTCCCCCTAACAGACTCTTTAAAATAATATGGAAGTTAAATGTGCCTGAGAGAGTTAGATTATTTATCTGGAGGCTTGCTCATGACAAGCTTCTTACCAGAGATAGGTGTAGCCGCTGGTTTGGTGCCTCCAATAGATGCCATAGATGCCCTGACCAGGTGGAAACCACTCTTCATGTGCTGAGGGACTGTAATTTTGCCGCTGGCCTGTGGAACAAGTTTTTACAGCCCAGTCATTTTATCTCTTTTTATAACTATAATTTAATTGACTGGATTTATGCTAATTTAAATAACACTTTTTCTAGCAGTTTGCAGTTTGCTTGGAATCAGATTTGGGCTATTAATACCTGGAACATTTGGAGATGGAGGAATGATGCTCTCTTCAATTCCAGTGTCAACATCCCGAGAGACCCTTTTGTAAGTTCGATTACTACAATCAAGCATTATAATGACAGTTATAATTTTTTTCTTTCAGAGGACAAGCATACCCAAAAAACCTGGACTAGCATTACCTGGGACCGTCCGAAGGAGGGCTGGGTGAAGCTCAACTCTGATGGCTCGTGTGACGCTGCCCGGGGTCGCTCTGGCTGCGGTGGGCTGTTGAGGAACTCTAATGGTGGCTGGATTCATGGTTACTACAAGTTTTTGGGTGATTGTTCTGTGATCAAGGCGGAATCATGTGGGCTGTTGGAGGGTCTCTCTTGTGCGAAGGAGCTTGGAGTTACCAAGTTAGAGATTGAGTGTGATTCTTCATCCCTTGTCTCCGCCGTGAAGGATCCTCGGCCTCTGGGGGCTGACATTTGCACGCTTATTCGCTCGATTAGGGAGCTGCTTGGCTGTTTTGAGTTGTGGACCATTCGTCATGTCTGGCGGGAGTCGAATGCGTGTGCTGACCTGCTCGCCGCTATGGGTCGCGAAGATGACAATGGCATTTTGCAGAATCTGGAGCTTCCTCCCTCGACGGACCTGCGTTTAGCGCTGCTGCGTGATTGCCTAGGGTTGGGGATGGAGAGAGCCGTGTAGGCTTGTGTCTTGCTCGGGTTGGGTCTTTTTGTGTTTTTTTTCTTTGTTTTTTGTTGCTTCTTGTTTTGTTTCGTGGGCTTTAGCCCACCGTCTCCTACCAAAAAAAAAAAATATCTCCTACCAAGTTTTATTATCTCGCTTTTAAATATATCTGAATATCGGATTATCAGTTATGATATTGAGCTATTCACTTTAATTAGAACAGATAGAAACGCCCACAATTGCAATTTTTAAGTGCCAACCGAGCATATCTTCTGCACCCAAAAAAAAAAAGAAAAAAAAAAAAGAAAAAAACTCGGCGTATCTATCACCGCAGTAAATCAACGGATAATACAAAAGGGAAAAAAAGTAAAAAAACTATTTTGGCTACTAACAGGAAATAGAATTCACGCACGCAAACTCAGTTTGACCAACCTAAAAGTGTACGGAAGCCATTTGACAATGGGAATAGGTAAGAAATTGTTTTGATATCCATTGGAAATCTGAGTAATCTCCTTTGACAGAAGGTAAAGAAAGATAGCAATATCTTCGCAAGGTGTTCAACCCGATTTCAAAGTTCAATTGATTTTTGATTTTGCTGCATCCGAAGCTCGTCTCCAAATACATCATTCATTCGGGTAGTTCATTTGCTTTCTCTTCCTTCTAGTTATCATCAGTTTGCTCTTTCGGTTGGTATGGAACTTAACAAGTCATTATTGTTTCTTTGTTATCCGTTTAATCGGTCACCTGATTCGATTTCAACACAGCTGGTTGATCTCCAAAAATCTGATTCGCTCATTCTTTTGCAAAATATAGCGCATTTTCTTCATACTACGATGTTTGATTTGATCTGTTTGCCTGCAGGTTGTAAAATCTTGAAACATTTTTTATTTGCTAGGCTCTTCAACCTTCTGATAGCTTTTTGACAATTTTTTTTTCTTCGAAGTTCTATGTTTGATGGATTCCCTACCCTTACCCCCCGCCCCCCTTTACCCTATTTGACTTTTAGTCCACAACTTGTCATTTGTTTATTTTCCCCCTTTCATATTTGCCTTGTTTTCTGTTGCTTGATCTGTTGATCATCTCTGCATAATGACTGATCAGGGTTGTACTGTTGAGGTCTATGCATAAAGCACACGCATAAGAGGGTTGTCGATCGGGAGTCAAAGTTGTTTCTCAACATTTGCTTGTAATCAACAAAGTCAAATTTCTGCAGCTATGAGAACTTCATGGGCGGATTCTGTTGACAATTCAGTCACCGCTGGTTCTTCTGATGCCAATGCTGGTCGTCCTTCTCGGTCAACATATGTTCCTCCACATCTTCGTAAAAAGCCACCATCTTCAGAGCCCTCGGTAACATCACACTCATCATCTTTGCCAGCTAATGATAGGGTAAACTATGGTGGGCCAACTGCTGGTTCTCGCGGAGGCAGTTCCTATAATAAACCTGACCACGGGAGGCAGGAGTATGGTTATAGTGGTCGAACTGGCGGGGGTTGGAACAATAGAGGTGGAGGGTGGGATCGTGGAAGGGAGCGTGAGGCGAACCCATTTGAGGACGATGAAGCTACAGATCATGCTTTTGGTGAGCAAGAAAGCACTGGCATTAACTTTGACGCTTATGATGATATCCCTGTGGACACCAGTGGGGAGAATGTGCCTCCACCAGTCAATACTTTTGCACAAATTGACTTGGGTGAGGCATTGAATCACAATATACAGAGGTGCAAGTATGTCAAACCAACTCCAGTTCAGAGGTATGCCATACCAATTTCCCTTGCAGGGCGAGATCTGATGGCTTGTGCTCAGACAGGATCAGGCAAGACAGCTGCTTTCTGCTTTCCTATAATAAGTGGAATCCTGAGACAGCCACATATTCAGAGACCACGTGTGGCAAGAACTGCTTTCCCTTTGGCACTTATCCTATCTCCTACCCGGGAGCTTTCATGTCAGGTGGGTTTCTGTTATTATTATTCCTTCTCCATAGCTTCTATAAAGCACTGACAATAACACGGATGCGGATACAGACACATCAACACACTAAATCTTGAAATTACATGACATGACATCACGTATATGTAAATACTCATAAATCTTGATGAAAACTTAAAAGATTACAATAATCTACTTATGAAATATGCTATAGCTTCTGTCATGTGTATTTGTTTTATTGTAGATTGCATATAAATATATATATATATATATTATATATATATATATATATATTTCAAAAATTGATGGATTCATTGTCTTGCAGATACATGATGAGGCTAAAAAGTTTTCCTATCAAACTGGTGTTAGGGTGGTAGTTGCTTACGGAGGAGCACCAATTAACCAACAGGTTCTTTATACCCTCTGATTTACATGGCCTGTTGTTTTCTTAATTCATTTGCTTGCTACAATATAATTTCTTTTGCTTGTTTTATTCACCACTACCTGCTTGACAGTATATTTGTATTTTTATATCACTGCTGACACTGCATGCCATTTGTATGTGCATCTGTAGAAATGTTATTTTCTTTCATAAACAAATGTCATTTCCCTTTTTATTACTATAATGGTGGAGATGGGGAGAAAGTTGGTAGTGGTACAAACTATTGTTTGAAAGAGTTTGGGCCCATGGATGGAGAAGAGGCTGATTATATAGAAGCTGTTTGTGCTACTATCTTTGTGTATATAATAGATATTAAGATATATTCTTGAAAGAGTTGACTAGTAGATAATAGATAGCAACAACATATTCATAATATTGAAAATCTCCTTGCCAAACCTCCCTTGAAACCTGAATAAACCTCCTAAATTGGAGGGAAGCCTATGTCATTTCAACAAACAACTGGGGTAATGGATGTAATTTCTCTTTGAAATTAAAAACCAGACAACTGTTACTGTTGTTTTCGAGTACATGCCCTCAGATTGTATTTGTAAAGATATGTTACAATGTTTTTTCTATTTTGGAAATGCTTCATGTTCTTGCTTTTAAATGCTCATGATATTGGGCTGAGAAGCAGAGTGATTGGGAAATACTAATAGTCTGTTGTCCTGGTGAGTTCGAAGTGGGAGTAAAAGTCACCTTCTGGATCATTTCATAAGAATCTTCTCATCCTTCTTAATTATTGAAATGGACCAAGTTACTTATTTTAAGAGTCTGATGCTTAGTCATTTACAGTGACTGGAAAAACTATCCTTTGTATGGTTTGAGTTCATTAAGATCACATCTACAGTCACTGGTTGGTTGTAACTCTGCATTCGCTCATCATGCTTTGAAGTTTTAGACTTAATTAGTTTTCCTCTCTTTGGCTTTTGTAGTACTAATTCTTTGATTTGAAATCTTAAACACTTCTACCTATTTAATTATCCTATAATGATTATTGCATTGTTCAGTTGCGGGAGCTTGAGAGAGGGGTTGACATTCTTGTGGCAACTCCAGGGCGGCTTGTAGATCTGCTAGAGAGGGCTAGGGTGTCACTGCAAATGATCAGATATTTAGCTCTTGATGAGGCAGATCGGATGTTGGACATGGGTTTTGAGCCTCAAATAAGAAAGATAGTTGAACAAATGGACATGCCTCTTCAAGGCATAAGACAGACAATGCTGTTTAGTGCCACTTTTCCCAAAGAGATACAGGTACATTTTTCTTAAGAATAAGGAATTTTTATTTCGTTAATGTATTCTACGTTCACTCGCATATGTTATAATTGTCATGAATATGCTAAAATGAGGGTGAGGAGTTCTTGATGGTAACTGTTCGATGGCAGTTTGATTGTGTCTAACCCTATCATTTTAAACGAGCAAATTAAGTTTTTTTTACACTGCAGTTGTACAAAAAAAAATTGTGACAGCATAAATCAGTTGGGCAGAAAGTCACAATTTACCAATTGACTGATTTGTATTTAAAAGGTAGACAATAGAAGAATTAGGCTATTATTTGAAAGTTTAGATGGCAATGCACACAATGATGAAACTAGATTTGATATTCTATCAATCAGGGAGCTCAATGTAATTTTCTTTAGTCTATATTAATTAATAATGACTATATTTAGTCCCTTGAGGAAGTGTGTTTGAGTTTTGAGATAGCACACATGACCTCCTTTGTTCAATTTTCACTTTTATGCAGAGACTCGCATCAGATTTCCTCTCGAATTATGTGTTTCTGGCTGTTGGAAGGGTAGGTTCAAGTACTGATCTAATTGCTCAAAGGGTAGAATATGTCCTTGAGTCTGACAAGAGAAGCCACCTCATGGATCTTCTTCATGCTCAGAGAGAAAATGGAATTTATGGCAAGGTAGTTTGTTTCTCTGCTCACTTGTTTGTGTCATTGCCATAATTATGACAGTTATCGTAAATTGGGTTAGCAAACTTCAATGTTGATGTTATGCTGCTTTTTCTTGGGGGTCAATAGGCTCGAGCCCTCGGGTTTGAGTTATGCTGCTTTTGAACTTATTAAGAGTATCTGATTTATGGATTTGTCATATTCTTCACTAAGGATCTTTGCGTGGATTTTGCAGCAAGGTCTGACCTTAGTTTTTGTCGAAACAAAGAAAGGAGCTGATGCGTTGGAACACTGGTTGTGTCTCAATGGGTTTCCTGCAACCAGTATTCATGGTGACAGAACACAGCAGGTAATTATTGTTTGCTGAATGAAATCATAATCAAATATTAAACATGCTGATATTATGGTTCCTACGAAATGATATATTTTTCTGCACAAAAAACAAACCCTCCCTGTATCTAGGGTTATAAACTATTTTTGGATGAAAACCGAGTTGAATTGGATTTTAGTTCTAAACTCTCCAAGTGGTCTGCATAAATTTTGAGTATCTCAAGGATCGAAGTTAGATGCTTCCCTGTCCTCATTCAATTAGAACATCCTATAAATATGTATGTTCTAAACTAAGCTTGCTTTTCATGTGAATTTGGTCTTATGTGATCGAACTGAAATCCAGACTTCGATTTGTTGAAGCTGTAGGAATTTGAATAGTTCATGTATGTTTATTCGTTTTTGTTTGTATCGGTTCTAAATAAACGTGTGCCATGTTAAAAGTTATACCTCTGTAATTTATATGCAGGAAAGAGAACTGGCATTGAGGTCGTTCAAGAGTGGAAACACACCTATTTTAGTGGCAACAGATGTTGCAGCACGAGGTCTTGATATTCCACGTGTAGCACACGTGGTAAATTTTGATCTTCCAAATGACATTGATGATTATGTGCACCGAATAGGAAGAACAGGGAGAGCTGGTAAAATGGGATTAGCGACAGCCTTCTTTAATGACAATAATATGTCATTGGCTAAGCCATTGGCTGATCTGATGCAAGAGGCAAATCAAGAAGTACCTGCCTGGCTTACACGCTATGCAGCAAGAGCTTCCTATGGTGGTGGCAACAGAAATAGGCGTTCTGGGGGATCCCGTTTTGGTGGGCGTGATTTTAGGAGGGATGGTCAACATAATAATAAAGGAGCAGACTATTATGGTGGAACAGGTGGCTATGGGGTTCCTGCTGCTAGCTATGGTGGAGGGTATGGTCCTCCAGGGGTTACAAGCGCTTGGGATTAGTTTCCTTTTACCCATTCATTGTAACTGTTGAATGTAAATAATCTTCAGATTTCATTGATGATAGGTTTACATTAGCCCTTGGTTTAACTGGATTCTTGCATTCCTTGTGGAAATCTTTTGTCTTGATGTTAGAGGGCTACTGATTTCCTGTGAGATTGAAGTACTGACGATAGGTTTTGCCGGTTCAGCAACAACGTTAATGTTCGGTAGATAGAATCCATTTTTACGGGGAAAAGATAATCGTTGTTAGTAGAAGTACGTCTATCATAGGTCTGAGAAATACGGAAACAGCAATTCCACAAGTTTCTCCAACAATATAAGATGGATTAGACTATTTACTATCAGTTTTCATTAAGAAATTACAGCATGTACATATTTCTTATATAATATAGAAAGAATTCATTTTAAAAAAAAAATTAAAATTACATCTAATTTTTGTCTTGTTTATTTTGGTATATAGAATTAGTTGTCACTAGTCATGAATTGAATAGCTTTTCTTTTTTAATTGAAGAATGATGTTAGTAACTTTTAAACTACGACAGTCAAAACTCCAAAATTTGTCAACATAAAAGTATACCATGGCCACAACCACCTGCCTCCTCACTTAAGAATTGGTGGTATTTCATGACACTAGCTGCTCATACAGCTATCATGCGTGAGCTATTAAGCTATCTGAAAATATGATAACTGCTTGCTTAAAGAACTAAAAGGGAGAAGAAAAACATAAAAAATGTCAAAATGTGTATCCCCAAACTTGTTTCTTTTGCCGTTTCACTCATTTTACAATTGCATAATCGAAGGAATAGATTCTAGCCTCAACAAGGTGGCCCCAAACAAAATAGAATAATGCTACCTATAAAACTTTTCAATTCACTAGTCTGCACAAATGTGCAGTAGCTCAGTCTAAGCTCATATGGCAATTCTCAAATTGAGAGGCAACATACATGATTCTCACCAGATTTAAGTGTCCGCAGAACCTCGTTAATATACAGTCCAAAGTATATTAACTATCTTCACCGAACACTTTTTTAACTGCAAATGGCGTAGACTGTGACACAGAACATCTGCACGCAATTTGAACCTGAAGAAGCATGATATTCATAGTTAGTGACTGATGTTCTGGATACAAACTAATCAGCAACACTGTAGCTAAAGGTCATAACAAAGAGCGACAAATTTCAGGTAGGGTGGAAATTGTCAAAATGTCTAGTCCAATTATGTCTTAACCAAAGCCTCACTCTTGCCTTAGGACATCTTTATAGAACCTAGACAAAGCACGAGTTAACAGAGGTTGGGAAGCTTCCCTTAATCAAAGCATCAGCGCAACAGAAGCAGAATTCAAACATCCAGTATTCCAGCTTTTAAATTCTTCCCGCCTTAAATATAATAATTACAACCTGAAATCCAATATCCCTTAACGTAGTTGAAAATTCCTTCACAAAAAAATTTCTAAAGGGTATGAGAGAAGAAAGTATAACTAGCGGTTCTGCAGGAATATTTCCTCATTGCTATGGCAAGAAAACCAAATAGCCAGTGAAGACTCATCCAAAATCTGATACTCGATAAGGGAAGCAATTAACCATCAAAGTTACTTCTTCGGAATAGTGCTAAACACACTGGAGAGGAAGTAATCTTCTCTTACTTTTAAGTGGCTACATACAATGTTGCTTCTGTCATGTGAAATCATCTAGCTCTGATTCTTCAACCTCATAGAATTCATCACCTGTTTCATTCTCTTCCTCCTCAGATTCTCCCTGCCCTATTTCATCTGGTGCACCATCTAGCAAAATGTTTTCTTGATCTATCATGTTTGTGCCTTTACCACGATAAAGTAGTCCTGTCCTCATTACATGATAGAACTTCTCTCTGAGGCGAGCAAGAGGATGTGGATCTACTAGTCTTCCACGTTGATACCCTTCTTTAAGAGTAACAGTAGTCGTTTTACACTTCAATGAGAGGTAAAATATGCCCGGGTATCGAGTGAAGATTCGAGTAAACTTATGTGGAAGATTCAATTCCTCTCTCAAGCTCCTCAAGTAGTTTCTCTTTGTTTTCTTGTGCATGGTTAAACTCAAAAACTCATGCAGAACTCCAACAACTCGTTTCTCCATTAATTCACTATTTGGATCAATTTGTCTGGAGTCCTCATAAGGAGAAATGTACGGTAACTTCTGAAATTCCTCCATCCACGCCCTCACTTTCTTCTGAGCACCATATCCCCTAGGAAAATTCATTGGGAAAACCAGAGCTGCTTGCCCTCTCTTAAACTGCCTGTATTCATCCCCAGATGTTTTGCTTTCATTGCTCTTTTGCAATGCTGAAACTGCAAATTCCTCACACCACTTTGCTAGTTGCAGGCAGGTGACTCCATTTGAGGACTTGACAAATCGAAAATAGTCAGGGTATTTTGGAACTAGTGTTTTCTCAAAACAATCCGGTACACCCAGATCCCATTTCAAAGGATGAAGGGACAGCAGAGGCACAGTTCGACTCTTCATCATCATAAGTACCTTACAAAGCCGTTCCACAATATCATTCTCATGAGTCTCGTGAATGCTTTGTTCTTGCGAATCCAATAGCACTGCAGTATCTGTCAAACGGAAACAAGGCAAACTAGGCCAACGAGGATGTGGAAACTCCTCAAAGAGAGTAGGGTACCTACGCATGAAACGAAGAACCGGGACTGTGAGGCCAAGCAGCTTTTGCCAGTCCGATACAGATTTTGCTGTGAGAAAGCCAGTGGAAGATCGCTTAATAGCATCCTTGAGGAGGCAAGCAGCCTTCAAATCGGTTTCCTTATCAATTATGTGATCAATACTTCGGTTTTTCACCCACTTGAGCCGGACCTTCACTATGCCTCGGCATTGGAGGTATTGGTAATGGTGGCAGAGAATGGGAGTTTCGCATGAGGCATAAACTTTCAGTTTTAACCGAGAAAAGAGACACTTTTTGTCTCTCAAATAGTTCATCTATGCAGGAACAGAGAGAATAAGAATTACCAATATCCAGACGGAGATGTTGAAAATCCAAAGAAAAAAGTGGCCGCTAACTTGAAAGGGTCGTCTCAGAGACAGTAAAACCTAGTAATGATATTAGGAATCGTTATATTTTCATGAACAAGAACACAAAAATACAGAGAAAACTTGAAATCGTTATATTTTAGTGAACAAACATAAGGGAGTCAAAATGTAAGAAAAACGAAGACAAATCACAAACACACAAAGACTAAACTAAAAACAAAAACAAAAAAGAAGAGACATACCAATAAAAGCCCCAACTTCGCCGGAAAACTCAAGAAGAACAAAGACTTCGACACTCTGAAAACTCCTCCCACCTCAACTCGAAACAGTAGTGCTATTAAAAGGAAAAATGTTTCTCTTTTTGGGGGTTTCGATTTAGTCCCTCTCGACTCTCTTGTGTGTGTGTGTGATTTTGCTTATTTTGTGCAAGTGAGGGCGACAGATTTAGTGCAATGCGGCTCCTTTTTAATCTTTTTGCATCCGGTGCTCTCTCTTTTTCTTACAAATGGGGCATTATTTTCTCTTTTATATTGGGCTTATATCTGGGTTTCCAAATGAATCCATTTTTTGTAATATTTTTCAACAAACTCATGTCTCTTTTTTTAAAAAAAAAAATTAGCACAATTCCAAAAGTTTATCAATTTATAAAAATAACCCAAACTTTTTTTTTAAAAAATGTGAAACAGCCAGGACAAAATAGGATGTTCATATAAGGTAAGTAACAAAAAAAGAACAATAAAAAAATATGAAAGAAAAGTGAAAAAAAGATAAATAATAACGAAGATAACCATAAGCAAGCTAAATAGATAGAGAGATTGAGTTTACCAAAAAAAAAAAAAAA